>JAMKQA010010655.1:0-39840 GCA_024699735.1 Posidonia australis
TACCAATCAGTGTGGAGAAAGAAATTGACAAGCTGAGAGCAAGGTTTCTGTGGAAAACCTCCACTTCTTCAGCCTGTCATTTGGTCAAATGGAAGACCCTATGTAGGGCAAAGGAACAGCAAGGTTGGGGCATAATTAATTTGAGAAATTTTAACATGGCTTTAAAATGCAAATTATTATGACAACTCTTCTCCAAAGACTTCTCGGTTAAATGGAAGGAGATAGTAAAAGCTAAATATTCCTCCGGAAGAGGGATTGGAGCAATTCTTAACCACTCCAACTCTCGAGCATCGCCCCTTTGGCTGGAACTCAAAAAAAATTTTGATGTGATGAATGGGTTCACCTCATTTCATATAAATAATGGTAAGAGCACTATCTTTTGGGAAAGCAAATGGTGGAATGGGAAAAAACTAAAAGATTATTTCCCCAAACTCTTTATGCATGCAAAATACAAATATGCCTCTATAGCTAAAGTGATGAATGTCTTCCTCTCCAATCCTTCCAACCTATTCTGTCATCCAATCTCTTCCTTGGACCTGCAACAGCAGATGATGGTATTGGCTGGGATTATTCCTAATGCTATACCAAGCCCTGAGGAGGACATCATTGTATGGAAACCCACTAATGGTAAGTTTACTGTTAAATCATGTTATGCTACTTTAAATGACGGAGGGTTAAGATATAAATTTTTCAAGGAGGTCTGGAAATGCTGGGTCTCTCTTAAAATCAAATTGTTTTCCTGGTTAGTGGTATGCAACAAAATTCTGACAAAGGAAAATCTACGCAAAAGAGGTTGGAATGGCCCTCATCTTTGTATATTTTGTAATGCAAATGTGGAATCTGCAGTACATCTTTTTATATCATACTCCTTTACTTATTCAATATGACAAGCCTTCTCTGTATATTCTTTATATCCTACCATTTTGTCCATTGCTGACCTCTTTAGGTTACCTCCTGTGCTTAAATTTGAAATGTCAGCTGTTGGTACACATACTTTTGTACAAATTTTCCTATGGTCTATTTAACTTGAAAGGAATAACCGTATCTTCAGGAACTCATATAAAAATAAATCTGTGATTGTAAGGGACATCTTAAACTTGTTTCATGATTCCATTGTAAGTTTGGGTGTAGGTTTTGAGCAGCAAGATTGTCTGCAATCTCTCACTTCCTTTCAGCAGACTCATACTATGGATATTGAATTATTGATCCCTTGACTGCTAATATTGGATTCTCTGGTGGAGAAGGCAATACCTCCACTTCAGCAATTGAGGAAGGCAACTCTCAGTGAATGGCTAAACTTCCATTAGCCGAATTTTTTGAATGGTTGTTGCTCTTTGAGGCTTGTTCTCTAAGCTTCTGAACTGAATTTTTTCTTTTGACAGGCAATACTCTCATTTTGTAATATTGATAACAAACTTTGGTCAGGGAGATTTTTTTTGAAATATATATAAAATACAGATTACCGATTTCAAAAAAAAAACATTTCACAGGCCATGCATCGGACCGACCCGGTAGAAATTCTATTCGATAATACGTGCCCTCCTTCAGCCTGGTACCCGACCAGACCACTCACCTCATTTCATAATACATGCCCACATTCGGCCTGGTACCCGCCCAGACCACTCACTCCATTTCTTTCTTCCTTGGGTTCCAGAGATCCAGGCGCGAGCTGCCGCCCGTCGTCACTCCTCCGACCTTCACTGGTAACTTCTGCTTCTCTTCTCTCTCTCTCTCTCTCTCTGTGTTTACTTCTTCCTCTTCTTCCTCTTCCCTTGCTGTTGTTGTTCATAGTCCTCGAACCAGGTCAGATCTGGGGGAGGCCCGATTTCTCCCTCGCTTCCTCAGATCTAAGCATTTCCAATGCTTCCGTTTCGACCGCAACAATTCCTCGATTTCCCACTTGCTCCCGGCGACAGTGCTTCCTCAGATCTGCTGTTTGCCGTAGCCGAGAAACTTGTTTGTTTGTTTGTTTGAATTCATACATGGAAGAAATGAAATGAAATCTGCTGGTGAATTATTACCTGATATTTAAATACTTGCTAATTCTTTTTGAATCTGACGTGTGTGTGTGTGTGTGTTTTTTTCGCTTTTTTGTTGATGTAGAAGATCACTCTTGGGCCTTGCGTCTACCCAACAACGAAAAGTTTGCTTGCTCGTGTGTCTGCAACAGTAACAATGGTTCAAATCTTCTCTTACCATTCTTTATTTTTATGCATTTGTTACCATTTAATATATTCAGCTCGAGCAAACTCCTCATCAAAATTATTGTACCTACTTATGTAGGTTGGAACATACACAACCAAAATGGTTTAAAATTAGTATCAGTCAGTTGGTTCAAGCCATGTTCATTTGGTTTTAGGACGGTTTCTTTACTTAGTATAACTTGGGCAGAAAAACTTTGTACATAATGGCCTTTGGGGAAATCCCAAAGCATTCTGTAGGAAATAGAGAAGAAGAAAAGGAGCACCACATTTGTGTTACCTAGTCATGACAATACAACCTGTTGACTTGACTGACTCCATCTGATCTAGTGAACAACAAGTATGCTACATGTATGTGCATCCATTAATTATGTTGTAGTCTGTTTTGTCTAGCCTTGCACAGAATGGTTGGCTGATATCACTTGCTTTGTTACCTGTGAAATCCACTTTCCTAGTTTATACACATGTCCAAGAAATAACCTCATCAAAAATGTTGTTTATTCATGTACCGCTGTAAACATCAGCTAACCTAGCATAAGCTTATGTATACATGTGTGTCGCTATTACTCCATTATGTTGCTTATTTCACATGTTATGTGGTGCTAATTGTTCTCTTCAATGTCAACAGGTTGTCTTGGCAGCTTCTATGATAAGCAAGTCTGGGAAACGTGAGTTACTGCTACCTTGAAGATTCTTTATTATACCTTTCCTCAATATCATAAACCTGATTTGAAATCACGTTTTGACTTGAAGTTGTGTTATGTCTACACGTATCGTTACAATTTTTCAGTATTATTTTTGCTGTGAACCTGAGTGAAAGGTAAACCTATTATGTACAATTAAAAAAAATATCCAGTAATTTTTTATAAAGCATACAATCATCAGGATATCATCAGATTCTTTTACCCAACCCCTTAATACTATATTACATCTTCCTATCACAAGTGGGTTCACTGGTTTTTGACATTCTTAATAAGCACATGTTCCCTGTTACGCTGCACACATTTTATTACAACTCATTTAAAGTTTCAATGCTAGATATCAAGATACGCTTTACTTGTATGTGGACCAATGACGTTTTGATATTTGTTTTGTGTACTGAATACCTATACATAAGCAGAAGTCATGATAAACTACAATAATGACACTTGTAGCATGGCTTGTCCTTTCATTGTCTATAAGCTTGCTCCTCCTCCATTCACCATATAACTATTTTCTACTCGTTGTCATTGCAGCACTTGTTTCCCGCCAGTTTGTGGAGATGACTAGGATAAGGATAGAAGGACTTCTTGCTGCTTTCCCCAAGTTGGTCGGAACTGGAAAGCAGCACACTTATGTTGAGACCGAGAATGTGCGCTATGTATACCAGCCAATAGAAGCTTTGTACTTGCTTCTTGTGACTAACAAACAGAGCAACATCCTTGAAGACCTGGAGACATTGAGGCTTCTTTCCAAACTTGTATGGCTCTTTTCTTGGTTTTTTATTTGCCTTTTCAAGGGTTGATATGAATAGTTGGATAACATTTTCTTTGATCGATATGTTTGAGAATCTCCATCATTTTAGATTATCCTATTATGAATTTTTTAGAAGTTTGTTTTATCCATGGAAAATGTGTCCCATGCTGGTACAACCTTAGATGACTTATCATCTCCATCAAGGATGGTACGTGTACTTTTATATAATTTCTATCCTTTCAGTCTTTGTTTTTACAGACATAATTTTAATTTAGGGTTTCTGGTCGGTGGTCTCTCACAGTTAACATACACTTCTGACTGATTCTTGACTTTTTTGAAGTGAAATTCTATCATTTATTGCCATCCTTTCACATGTGCTAAGTGTTTCTTGATAATTTATCAGTACTGTTAATCTTAAAGATCATCTTTACTCTTTAGGTGCCAGAGTACTCACCGTCCCTTGATGAAGAAGGTGTCTGCAAAGCAGCTTTTGAGCTGATCTTTGCTTTTGATGAAGTTATTTCTCTTGGACACAAGGAAAGTTTGACAGCTACTCAGGTTAAACAATATTGTGAGATGGAGAGCCACGAGGAAAGATTACATAAGTTGGTAATGCAAAGCAAGATTAATGAAACAAAGGATGTCATGAAGCGTAAAGCCAGTGAGATAGACAAGAGCAAGGTATTTTATGTTTCTTCCATATCTGTTGAATTTTTCTGATATGCATCTTTTGGTATACATTTATAAAATTGCTTGAAAGGCAATAACAATGTTTTGGCCACAGTGCTATATGGCTTATGATTGACTGGAGATATCCCAGAGATTCAAGGAAGCTTTAACACTTTAATTTTCATAGATCAAGAGATACATATTACTGTTGTAAGCTAAAATGCGTGCGATTGAACCTAGGGAATGTGATAAGTCAACGAATAAAATCTATGTTAGGAATAGGTTAAAAGCAAGGATAGAACTTTCGACATTATCCATTCCTGTAATTGGAAAACAGACATGTTTTTAATTCGGAATTATTAATATTCCAATTTTTGTTGCAGATAGAAAAGAACAGAGGTGACAAAGGTGGTTTCATGGCACTGTCAGGTCCATCCAGGCTCGAGAGTAGCTTTAGCGATATGACCATATCAAGCAGTGGAACTGGTTTTGGAAGTGGTTCTGGGTTTGGTATGGGTTCGGAGATTGAATCCTTCTCTAGCAAGTCAAAAGGTATTTATACTCTGAATTGCTTGATACCTTATCCTTGTCCTAAAATGCGTTTTCATTCTTAAATATAATTCTCTTGTAAGAAATTTTGTGGTAATAAAGTGAAAGAAGCTTTATTTGAATCTAGTCATAAACATGGATTCTCTCTACTTCTTATTTGATATGAAGAAGTTTTGTCTTCAAAATTACAGTTGTTCATCTATAAAACAAGCAACCGGTGCAGATGGTGATAAAATATTTACACCAACATCAACTGAATATAGGAAAAAACACAATATTTATTCATATTATGATATCTTATTTGTATGTCCATGCTACAAGCTTATGCAAGGCACGGTTTTGAAGTTTTGAATAAGAAGTTATATCACGTATCCAACATGGTTAGAGTTTGTAATCTATCATCTATGATGGAGATTTCATTACATAATTTGTCATATCATAATAAAAATGGTGCTGCTTCCCTGCGTGAATCAAAGCCAAACTTTATTTTATTGATTGGGGCTGGTAATGGCTAATGATTTTTATTCTAGAATATGATGATGTAGGAATTTTTCTTTTTCTGCAATCTGCATTAGTGTGTAGTAAGTTTTACGTGAGAGTTAGACAATTACCTAAATTTTTGGCCATATTGATGGCTTAATGCTCGACCTAATGAGTTCAAGCATGTAAAATTGTTTATTTGGAGTTTTGTTTAGGTTACTGCTTCGACCACCAATTTACCTGTCAGAAGCAGGTGGCAATAAATAAATAAATATGTATTCTTCACATATTCATATTTTATTTGTGGGTTATTATTTAAATAGGTTTTTCTAAATATCTCTAGGTTTTTTTAGGCTTTTTGGTAGCTTGAGTTTTCTTACATAGGAGCATATCTCTCGGCAACAAACAAATTCAACTTTTTACCCTACCCTTAGGTCCAGTTTGGGTGAGCTCCTGCCAACTCTATTTCTGCTCATTTCCTCTTTCCTATCCATTTTCTTCTGGAAAACAATTTTTCTTCAGAAAAGATGATGTTTCACTTTATATCTTAGAACCTATACTTTATCTAATATTCCTTAGCCAAAAAAGGTCCTTAGGTCCTACATGTAATTATATGAGCCAACCAATCTAAGTTACTGTACAATGTATGGAATTAGCTAATCACTGCAGAATTTGAGCCATCAAATGTGCCTAAAGGTTATATAAGTTTGACCTGGATTTTCTTATATTTATATTATCACTTGCATTGTCAGGTCGTCCCCCTTCATCTGCCACTGCTCCTCCAAAAGGTCTTGGTATGAAACTCGGGAAATCACAAAGGACAAATCAGTTCTTGGAATCACTTAAAGCTGAAGGTGAAGTCATTCTTGAGGATGTTCAGCCAACTGCTACTCAAGCAAGGGCGCCTGTTCCACCAACTGATCCCATCACGTTGACTATCGAAGAGAAACTTAATGTTACAATAAAGAGAGATGGTGGCTTGAGCAACTTTGATGTTCAAGGGACTCTTTCACTTCAAATTCTCAACCAGGAGGATGGATTTATCCAATTTCAGGTTTTGCTTCTCCCCTTCAACATGAAATGCCACATGTCAATGATCATCCTTTTCTTTTCCTGCATCATTATCTGTTTGTGGATGGTCTTACACTTCAGATATTTAAATTTTAAACAAAATAACCATTAAAATTGTTCTTGTGGTGGGGTGTAAAAGCAAGTTTGTTTTGTTCGATTACCATTTTTCCTTGGGTCACATGCTGAAGTTGTTCATGTATTGTCGTCTTCTTTGGCAAAGTTAGACTCATCAAATAGCAAGGAGCGTAGTCAATTTATTTCAGTTGTTTTTGTTGTCATCAAAGTTCATCATGGCTCACAAATTGTGTGTCTTTTCCTGATGTTCTTAGTTGATAGTCTGGTAGTTGGAAATGGAACAACCTACATATTGGTCTTGATTCTCTTGGTTCTATCCCATTTAGTTTGAGGCAAACTGTATTGATAATGGCCTTTTAACCAGTTTTTTCCAAACAGGTTATATCGATTTGATTTGAAGATTGAAAAATATAAACCTCATATCACACTTTCCAGTTTTCCAGTTTTTATTGAAATGTTTCTGAACTAAGTTTCTGCTTGCACTGTATTATTTTAGGTTGAGAACCGAGAAATTCCTGGACTTAGCTTCAGAACCCACCCCAATATCAACAAGGAGTTATTCAACAATGAACATGTTATCGGCTTGAAGGACCCCAACAGGCCTTTCCCAACTGGTCAGAATGATGTTGGCCTGATGAAGTGGAGAATTCAGGGGATGAATGAGGATTCGTTGCCATTGACTGGTGTGTTTTCATGATCAGTTTGCAATCTCTCTGAAATTTAAAGTAATATGGTTTTTATAACCAACTAACTTGGGTTGATTCTTGCAGTCAACTGCTGGCCATCTGTTTCTGGAAATGAGACTTTTGTTAATATTGAGTACGAAGCATCAGATATGTTTGATCTACGAAATGTTGTGATATTGGTTCCTCTTCCGGCACTTCGCGAGTGCCCTAGTGTAAGGCAGTGTGATGGAGAATGGAGGTGAGCACATTAAGACAAATTTTTTGCTAGTTTTGTTGGGTTCTTTTTAGTTTAGGTGATCTCTTTTTCTTTTTGAAGTTTGAACGATAGTATTTCCTTGTTCACTCAATTACTTCCTAAATGACAGGATCTTTACGTCTTTCTTTTTTTTTTGGCATCTTTGGGTGACTTACTGTGCAAAAGCTGATTCCTTGCAGTTTTAGAGTAGTTGACACCTAAGTGTGCTAGTTGGATGCACAACATTATTTGTTTTTATGTTTAAATAAAATCCAGATGCATTGTTTATTTCTGATCATGGTAATAAGATACTGTTTACTTCATCTCTGCAGGTATGATCCTAGAGGCTCTACGCTGGAGTGGTCCATTCTTCTCATCGATCAATCCAACCGCAGGTAATGCAAACAATGGAATTTTTTATGTTTTACATAGTTTTCTCAAAGCCTTCTGTAAAAAACAGTAACAATCTATTGATGCAATTGTATTTTTAATCCACAGTGGGTCGATGGAGTTTGTCGTTCCTCCCACTGATACATCAGTTTTCTTCCCCATCAACATCAGATTTGCTGCTGCAAACACATACAGTGATGTGAAGGTATCATTTTTTATTTAATTTCCTAGATTTGGGTAGAGGATGCTTAGAATAGAAACGTATGCAGTATAATTGAGAGATCCTATCTTTCGTTCAGGTTAATGGTTTAATGCATCTCAAAGGCGGAGCTGCTCCAAGGTTCAGTCAAAGGACTCAGCTGACAACAGAGAATTACCTAGTAGTTTGAGTTTTGAGGGCAACGAGGACGTGTTACATTGGAGTCCTTTGGGCGTTTTTTGTGATATTTTGCTCATATAAATGTACTCTTTTACTAAAATTGTGGATTGAAGTGTCTATGGATGTTAAACCCTTCTCTTTGTTTGGCCATCTTTAGTTAACTTTTCAGCATCCTTGTAAGGATTGTGGATCATTATCATTTGTACTCTTCCAGCAGTGTTAAGAGATCTTGGAATGGGAATGTCAAGGGTTGCGCGATGCAGCTGAGTAAATATCGAGATGCATGAAATAACTTCAGGCTACAAAGGCAAAAGCATATCTCTGTGATGAGCTGATCGGGCCTTGGACAAACTCTTATTCGTAAATGTACGTTGTTAATACTCTTTGATCAAATTCTTTTGTAGTATGGAAGTCATATCCTGCCAAATGAGGACCCAACCTATGAAATATTTGGGATGAAAAGAGAGAGGGAACATTCCACTATATTCATATTGACGTCTGTGTTTTATTTAGGGCACGGTCTCGCAGATACTACCTAAAGCTTGCTCATTGAAAACTTTTAGCATATTTTGATGACCTTGTTGAAAGCTTCAACTGGATTTTCTTTCCTAAAAACTTTAGAGAACATGGCACCTATCGATGTATCACCTTCAGCTTGCTATCTATTTCATCAGAGAAAACATGTAACCTGGAATTAATCCATCTTTTCTGGGAAAAAATATAAACAAATAAAAAGCTCTAGTCGAGAAATTTAACCGAAGAAGCATTGGATTGGATTTCTGACTTGAAGGTTAGACGGTGGGAAAAAAAATTTAAAACATTGGCATATTCAGTGTTCATGGTACTTAAGTTTCACTCTCTCTCCATGTTGGTCTTTGTTGGTTACACATTTTTACTTGAAAAGGAGCTAATCTACTGGATTAACCTATCGTATGTTACAAAGTGAATGAGTCTAAATCTTCCTCTTCAGAAATTGTGGTAAATTTCAACTGTTAAAATCAAATATTTATATTTTAAAGAATAACAAAATCATGTCTACACAATCTGCAAGACTGCAACCCTTTTTTTTTTCTTTTTCTATAATTCATTTTCAAAAAAAAAAACATATAAATTTTCAAACGCACGTGCAAACAATAAAGCCCCAAGCCCCAACCGTCCCTCCCCTCTGGAGGCGCGGAACGTTGCTGGCTTCGGCCCAAAACCCCAAACCCCAAACCCTAATTACTTGACCACCAACTCGTTTCCTCCATTTCACCCCCTCTCCAAAAGGCCAGTTCGAGGCGGTCACGGCCACCACCGCACATCGGCTCGACGGCACTGGGCGCTTGAACATTCTGCGGAGAGGAAGGGAAGCTCGTCGGTTGTTCGAGAGTCCGAGTGGTAACCCAACCAAAGCTCTCTCTCTCTCTGTCTTTCCTCTTTCTGTTTGTTTGGACGAGAAAGTATAGTTTGGTTTTGGGGTGGGGTGGGGGGTCGCGCACGGGGGGTGGGGGGGGTGGGGTGAGGAATGACTGGTGGCCTGCGTGCATGCATTGGTAGGTTGTAAGTTCTCAAGCTTGGAATTATTCCGTGTGATAACACATTTTCCCGATTCCCATACCTCACCCGGGGGGCGCGGTGTGTGTGAACAATAACTGGTGGCTTGGAAGTTCTCAAGTTTGGAATTTATTGTTATTTGTTTAATTGTTTGTTAAGCAGAAGAGGTATTCTTCCTTCCTGTCGAAATGGCTGCTGGCGGTCCGAGCAACGTTGAGAGAGAGCAGGTAGAGATGATGCTTATTCCCATCTCAAGTCCTCGTCTTCTTTATGTTTGATAATTTCATCTGAATGACTTTGTGACTATTATAATATATGTTTTTAATTCGAAAATTTGTATATAAGAGGTAGGCTTTCTCTTCGAATTTTGGAACTCTTGTGGTGTGTGATTTTAGTTTTTAATTCCGTATCTTTAAAACAAGCAGATCTTCGGGATGGCAGAAAAGGAAATGGAGTACAGGGTGGATCTTTTCAACAGGTAATAATTCATGCTTAGCTATGCTCAAGGTGTATGTTTAGCGGTTATAATCCAAGAATATCATGCACATGCATGCTTTCAACTTGTAGTTACTATCTTACTGCTTGGTGAATTCTTTCTAAAGACGTGTGTTCAATTTAAGTGAGTGAAAATGAAAGAGTATGTTAGTCAAGTGTTTCAAGTGTTGCTTGTCCGTTATCTTGTGCCTATTAATCAAATTAGCATTCTGGAAGTGCTTAGCCATGTAAATAGGATATACACACATAGAATTCGGCTGAGGAATCAATAACTTGGTGGCTTGTTTTTATGAAAAAAATTGTTAGGTTGAACTTGCTTTGCATGATATTTTGTTGCCCCCCAATATAAAACAAACAAACAAGAAAAAATATGCATGCTTAGCTTTGCATATATTTGGTTCAGTATGGATAATGTTGACTGCATTTCTTTTCTTGTGTTGTTCTTTTTCCTATATTACAATATATGACTATTTTTTTTGGTTGGATACAGGCTTACTAAAACTTGTTTTGAGAAATGCATCGAGAAGAGGTATGGCCCAACCAATCTTTGTTTTTCTTCTCTTGTAGGGGTTTTATTTATTTTCCACTTGTTAAATACTGGAGATCTGTGGCTTCTCATATATTCTTATCCTACTCCCAGGTTCAAGGAATCTGAGCTCAATATGGGTGAAAACAGTTGCATTGATCGCTGTGTTTCAAAATACTGGCAGGTACTAGTATTCATGTGTATTGAACGTTCTTAGTCATGAAGTTTGTCAAAGTATATCAAAATATTTTACGTGAGGACCATTCACAGTGTTTGAAACATTGGCAGATAGTGATATTCCTAAGTATTAAGATGGTTAGTCTCGAAGTAGTACATAAACGTGTCAAAATACTTACATCTAAGGAACATATCATTTAGTGTCTGCAAGAAACACCTCTTGATCACATTATATGATGATTTTGCTATGTTACTTGTTGCTTTAGTCAATAATGCAGTTCAGCTTGAGATTGTTTCCTTTTCTGTCTTTCTTGGTTGTTTTAGTTGGGTATTTCAGCGTAAATGTTTCCTAGTAAGCTAAAACATTATTTTATATTTACAGTTTCCATCATACCTGATGGTGATTATATCTCAATTTTTGATAAATAAGAGATGTGGTGTGCAATTACCTAAACGTTCATTAGATGTTATACATGGAAGTAGGACGTAATTAGCTTCTGTTCATGTCTGTTAAGGTTTTAAAGAACAGCCATAGAGCAATTCATCGAAGTTGGGGATGCATCTCTGTCTCTGTTAAACAGATGATTTATTGTTTGGTTTTACTATTTTATCTTGTCACCGCACTTAAACTTTTTTTGTATTTTATAGATGTTATTTTCAGTGTCATGATAGATGAACCAGGTTCATCATAGACATTGATTATGACCTATTATTTTGTCAAGATCAAGGTTAGCAAGACGCCCAGGCAATTAGGATTGGTGCATCACCTAAGCACCATCAATAAATTAAATAAAAATAGATATTTCTGAATTATCTCCTACATATTATATTATTATATGCAATTATGCAATGATATAATCACTAAGACATTGAGATATACAAAACTCGCAATATTTGAATAAACCATTTGACAGAAATTCGGGAAAAAATAATATATGGCTGAGCATTGAAAAACCTAGCTCGCATATAACACCTTGGCACTGTTTAGGCGAGTGCCTTGATAAGTATGATTAATATGCATACTTGAGATTTCATTAGTAAATGAGAGCATATCAATCTCAAATGCTGGGCAACTTTGTCCTATTGATATGATATCATGTTTGGATAATCCTCAGAGATAAGACTCACCAAGAAAAGATCCAGGGATTGAACTCTACCCATCATTATATTTATGTCAGGGGCAAATAATGGTGATCCTCCTAGGTTTGGCATCACCTCTCCGTCTATGTGGGGGGTGGTCTGGTTCTTGGTTTATCAAAAAGAAAAGGAAAGATAATCCTTGGTAATATCCTGATTTGACATGGTACAACTGCTGCTATGTCTCTTACTTTCGCTTTATATTTGCAGGTCAACAACCTAGTTGGACAGCTGCTTGGCTCCAACCGACCACCACTGTGAAGCTGCTACAATTTTTTTTCCCTTGGTACCAGTATTGTGTAATTTTTGTAGTTGCATTCTTAATATTGGCCCAAAGGCAGGCAATTATCTGTGGAATTTTCCTAGATAAGCTAAGCAGGGAGGTGTTATTTTCATAAAATTCTGTCTCTGTTGTTTTCTTTTGTTGAGCAATTTGTTCCGTCATAAGGAAATAACAACCATTGTTTTTGTTATTGATAAATTTTCCCATTATAAAATAAGTATTTGATCTCTTGGTTTGCTTATAGATATTATTGCTACAACGTTTCTTTGTCTGCATAGATCTACATACCGGAATAGAGAAGTATGGTGCAGTACTTGGCAATGAGTTTCATGTATTGTGCTGCTAGGCTGTTACTGCGTAGAAAAAGTTAAAATCATCTTTGGTAAGATTGCATTTGGAAATACATTTTTTATGCAGTTTATTAAGAAAAATTGGTTTTTTGTTAAGTTGTATTTTTTATAGCTTTGATGAATATAAAGAAAAATTTGTTTGATTTGTATGACTAATAATCACCTATGAGTTAATAAAAGGACTATATTATCTTTATCGTTGCTGTCAATCGTTGTGTCACTGTCGTCTATTATCGTCAGTCATTATTGACCATCATCATCATCAACCATCATTGTCGTCAGTCATCATCGTTGTCGACAATCACTACTGTCGTCGCTGTCGTTCAACACCACCATCATCATTGACCAGTACCACTGCTCTCGTGAGTCACTACTGCTGTTGTCGACTACCACCACCATCGTCGTAGTCATCGTCACTAACCACTATCACTGTTGCTATCGACTATTCATCTTCATCGGCCACCATCATGGTCGTCGGTCACCATCATCGCCATCGATCACCACTATCTCTATCGACTAACACCATCGTCGTCGTCGTGGGTCAACAACACCGTTGTTATCGGCCACCACCACTGTCGTCGTCGTCCACCACTGCTATCAAAGTTAACCACCACTACCATCATTGTTGACCATCACTACTGCAATAGCTAACGGCCACCAACACTGCTACTGTCGACCACCACCACCACTACCGTCGACTACTACTACCGTCGTTTGTCATCACTACTTCCGTCGTCGGTCATCACTACTACTGTTGTTGTCTTAATTCATGTTATAATTAAAATCAACTTCGAAGGATATCATTGGAAAAATTATGGTTAATATTCATAACTTTTCAAAAAGTTAACATACATTAGTTTTTCTAATAGTTACCTTAAAAATTTAAAATGAACTAAAAAATTATAGTCAGTTTTTTTGAAAAAAATTGATAAACAGGTTCGTTTGAAAACGCTTATTAGATAATAAACACTTAACGTAATACTTTGTGTAAACATACATTTCCAAATACTACATTAGTCAAGATTTATATTGTAATGTCGGGGTCCTTTTTTAAACTTGTTCCTGTCATGTAATTCACCATCCATTTTCTAATTGGTGGCCATCCACCCTTTGAAGTGTGTGATCCTATATTCCCATGCACCTGATAGGACTTGAGATAACAGTTGGCAAATCTTATACACTTATTTTAGACTTTTGCCATGCTTTGTATTGTTTTGTTTTGTGAATGATCAATATGAGTGGATCATCAACTTCCCGTTAACATTCATTCTGTCGTCTGTTGTTTTTCATAGATGCCTTATACTGATATCTGTAACCTAACGTATACAACGTAAATGATATTCATGATGTTATAAGTATGAGAAACGTCCATATTAACATGCTCCCAACAAAAGGGAAACATATGCAACCATGGGAAAAAAATGCGATCAAGAAATCCTAGTCGCCGTGTCCGTGCTCTTCTTTGTCATGCCATCTCTTTTGATTGGGAAGCCTTCAAGGAGAGGCTCCTGGAGGAGGAGGACGTCCCTCGCGCAGCTTCGATCCTTAAAAAGAATCGTAGATCGAAGAAGCGCCCCTCTCCCAAGGACTTTGGTTTCTCCCCGCTAGCAACCCCTTTCTCGCAAGTAAGTAGCGCTGGGGAGTTCTCCTTTCCCCTTGCTTCTGTTGGCGAGGGAAATCTCCCCTCGTTGGCAGATCGCCCCCTCCTGTGGAGGATTTGCCCTCAGATCTGGCATTTCGATCGGGATTTGTCTACTCTAGGCGAATCTGTTCACTTTCTCTGTACTTTTGGTTCGATGAAGGTGCTGGTTTATGATAGTTCTTCGTCATTTATCCGTTATGTCCTTAATATTGCTATGTATGTGGATTGTTTTATGCATATTAAAGTTCTATCTTTTAGCTGGTTAATCTATTTGGCTCATTGCCATCTGAGCTTAGATTTGGCTCCTTTTTTGTCCGACCAGAGAAGACTCTCGTTCTCCGTTACGCTTTACGAGGACCCTAGCTCCGGCCGTTCTGCAGTGTTACCCCCGTTTGAGGTTCTTGCCTTAACTCAGTTTTCTGGTGACCTAGCTGAAACTGCTCCCTTGGATCGATCTCTGGCCCAGTTCGTGACATCGGTCGCACCCTCCCTGGCAGAAACTGCCTCTTACCTTCAGCTCTTCTCCTCTCCTTCTGATCCCACAGTTACATCTGTATTGTCAGTCGACAGGTTCCCTCCGGTGGGCGACTGTCGGAAAACCTTTCCCCACGCCTCCTTGATGGAGACGTCTGGTCAGCGAACCTTCCGAGACTCTGTCAGCCCCTCTGTCGCAGCAAAGTCTGTCTCGAGCTCTGTGTGGAATTACTCCGCTTTTCAAATTCCGATAATCTCGCAAGATTATCCTAAACCCCTGATTAATTTAGTTACGCCTTCCTCTCCTCTTTCGGGGAGTGTCATTATGGATTCTTATTACTTACCAATTAGCGTTAATTCCGAGGCCGATTCGGCACCTGTTAACGCTTCTCTCGTATCCTGTGATACGGTAGATTTACCCCTGCACTCTTGGGATTTTGGGCGATCTTCTGACATCTGGAATTTATGTCGCCGCCCAACCACGTCTCACGCTTTCTGCCAGTCGGTTTCATGCGTAGACCTCCCACCTCCCACGATATCCCACTACAATGATATTTCTGAGCATATATTATTACGTTCTTCTGACACAGGGATTTGCTCTGATGTCCCAGATTCACCTACTCCTCCATCCTTAGTTGGATCGCGTTTCGCTCATCTCGCATTCCCTCCTCCATCTAACTGCATCCCTGTTCAGCGGAGCGAAGCTTCTCAACCTTTGGCTGTTTCGACTGAGTGGACCACTGTGAATCGCCGAAAGCCTAGCTCTCCTCTGGTATCTTTCTGTCGCGCCTCCGGCTGTTGTTTTAGTTGTGGCCTTCTCAGTCACAACAAAAACAACTGTAGATACTCTAGACTCTGTTTTCGTTGCCTCTCCCCTTCTCATTCTGTGGCAATCTGTAAATTTTTTCAGGAAGTAAAGTAGTCTGCTTCTCCAGTCCCCAGCATGGCGGGTCTCTCCCCTCATAACTCTACCATTATCCCCCCAACGGAAGCCACCTGTGATCTACTTCTTTCTCTCTCCTACTGTGTTCTAGTCTCTACCCACTCTACACAGCTAACTAAGAAGCTCCTTGAACATCATATAGCTTCCAACTGGCCACTGGCCTCTGGGGTGGAAGTCAATGACTCAGCTCCAGGAAAATTCCTTCTCAGGTTTCCTTCCCCTAAGATTAAAAACGACACCCTTAATCTGTATGATTCCTCTCTGCAGTCTCTATCTGCTTCCTTTACTCATTGGACTCCTCAATCTAATGCGGTCTTCACCCTGAGAGAGGAGGGTGTCTAGGTTAGATTAGAAGGTATTCCCCACCACCTATGGAATGTGGATATATTCAAGTTCATGGTTGCTGAGTTCGTCGACCTATTGGAAGTTGACCTGACTATAGATCGAGCCAAACAACAAAGCTTTGCTTGTTGTCGGATTATGATTCGCCATGGGAAAGACCTACCTGATACTCGATTTTATGCTTTTGGTCGTATAGTGTATCCCATTAAGTTCAGACTTAGTTGGGACATCTGCGGATCCTCCCCTTCCTTACAACCCCCCTGTTGCCTGGCCTTCTCGTCCCTCCCCTGGTCCTGTCCAGAGAGGTCCTCCCCCTAACAGAAGGTCATTCAAAAACACTAAGGGATGGCACGGGACTAGGTCTAGGAAAACCTCTAGGACGGGGAAAAACATTTGGACTAGGTCTTCCTCCCTCCCGCAACTTAGTGCCCCCTCCCCTGACTCTGTTGGACTTCTCCCCACCCCCTTCTGAAGGATTGTTCAAAGCTTCTCCCTCCCTTTCCTCTGGAACTATTAACTCTTAGGGGACCGACTCTCAAGCCATCATGGACGTCTCTAGCTTCGTCCAAGCTGAGATTCGAACAAGGAACATCTCCATGGGAAAGTTCAAGAAAATACTGGTTTTATACGACTGCATGGAGAGGGAAGATCTGGAAAGCAATACGTCCGAGTTGCCTTCCTCCCATTCCGACACTTCGGTGCATGTCCCAGGTAACAATGTGACTCCTTAAGTATCTACTTCTTGTGATGCTTTGCTTTTCTTCCTTCCTTATGAGAATGGCTCAAATTTTGACATTATGCATAATAAGGATACAGACCCCTTGATTTGGGATTCTTATCAGCATTTTCAAAGTTTTTGTAGTAATATTGGCATCACTCTTAGGACTAACGAAGATATACAAAATTTCTTCAAGCAAGTCAGGCTTGATCAGGGGAAACTTCCCATTTCCCTGAAGGATCTTCCAAACTCTCATGAGAGGGATTATCCCTCTCGGTCCTCCAACAATAATCCATGATCATAGCAGCCTGCAATATCAGGGGATTAGGGTCAAGCGCCAAATCCCGTGCTGTACGCAATCTTGTTAGATCACAAAAATGTGATATTCTAATTATCACTGAAACTAAGAAAGAGTCCTACACCCAAGCCTCCCTTAGATCTTTAGGAGGTGGGAAAATCACCTCGTGGTCCTACCTTACTTCCACTGGAGCTTCTGGAGGCATTCTTATTGGGTGGGATGGTAATTTATTCGATCTTAAGGCACATCTGATGGGCATCTTTAGCCTATCTTTACACTTTATCACTTATGAAGATAATTTCGATTGGTGGCTCACAGGAGTCTATGGTCCTTGTGAAACACAACTTAAGTCTGACTTCATCGAGGAATTATATGGCCTCAGTCATGTGGTAAACGAAAATTGGGTCCTTGGTGTAGATTTTAACTTAATAAGATTCTCCCATGAGCATTCTTCTTGCCCAAGGATCTCTTGACATATGTCTAATTTTAATGATTTTATCATGGTAACCAATTGTTGGACCTCTCCCCCATCAACTGTTCCTACACTTCGACCAATTACCAAACTGACCCTACAATGGTCAAGCTTGACCGTTTTCTTACTTCATCCCTTTGGTCTTCTAAATTCCCTAATTCTTTCTGTTCTGGGAAGGCCAGAGTGATTTCTGACCATGTCCCAATTGTTTTAGACAGAATTGGGGTCCCACTCCTTTTCGATTCTACAGATCTTGGCTTCTAATTGATAGGTGTAAGTCATTCATTCAGGATTGTTGGTTGGAATCTAGAGCTCTCTTTCACACCCTTAACCTATTGGCTGGATTTACCTATAGATTGAAACATCTAAAGAAATGTTTAAAAAGCTAGGTTGGCCCAATTAGATTGGCCAGAGGTCAGAGATTAAGTTACATTGAAACACGAATATAGTATATTGATAGCTTATCTGAGCACTCTATTCTCAATGGTGAAATTTGGACAGAAAAGCAAGCATTGAGAACAGAGCATTTTGAACTTTTAAAAGAACAGGAGATATTCTGGAGACAAAAATCTAGAATACAATGATTGAAAGAGGGTGATTCCAACTCCTTCTTTCATAGTATAATTAATTCTCATAGACGGATCAACAGCATTCACTCGCTTACCGTCAATTCCATTCAGCTTACTTCTCCCTCGACAATAAAGGAGGAAATAGACTCATTTCTATAATCAATTTAACTCCCACCTTTGCCCTAGAATTTCACTCAATTGGGATCGCTTGACTCCCATTAAGATTCCTAATCCTCATTCCCTAGAAGTTCCATTTTCAGAAGCAGAGATTAAGGCTAAACTTGCCAAACTACCAGGTGAAAAAAGTCCAGGGCCTGACGGATTTCCAATGTTCTTCTTCCAGTAGTTTTGGGACCTGATAAAACATAACATAATTAACATATTTCATCATTTCTTTGCATCAAGTGATCCTGACACTCTTTCCCCCTTCAATCAGACAGTTATTGTCTTGATCCCCAAACCAACAGGAGCTAGTCTGATCACAGATTTCAGACCTATCGATTTGGTGAATAGTATTTATAAGATACTTACCAAAACCCTGGTCTCTAGGCTTTCTCCTATTCTTAGCGAGGTTATTGACAATTCTCAGTGTGCATTCCTTGCTGGGCGCTCAATTGGAGACTGTTTCCTTGTAGCTCAGGAAACCCTCCATCTGATGAGATCCTCAAAAGTACCTGGTTACATTCTCAAGCTGGATTTTGAAAAGGCACTTGACAATGTCAATTGGGAATTCTTATTAGACTCCCTGTAGGGGTTAGGTTTTGGGGAAAAATGGATCTCCTGGGTCAAGATGTGTATTTATTCTGCTAAACTCTCCATATTACTTAATGGGTCATCTCATGGTTTCTTTGGGGCAGCAAAAGGGCTTAGACAGGGGGATCCTCTCTCCCCCTTACTCTTTATCATAGCTACACATGTCCTAAATCGAATGTTAAAGTTAGTGTTGAATCATAATCTTATAGCAGACATTCAATTCCCTCATGGGGGACCCCATGTGTTGAATATTCAATACGCTGATGATACCATTTTGTTTTTAGCTGAAGGCCCAGAGAATATTGTCAATATTAAACGTATTCTTTGCTACTTCTAATCATGTTCTAGCCTAAAAATCAACTTCCTTAAGTCTTTCCTCACTGGGATAGGGGTAGGCCAAGAATCTATTAACAATGCATGCAAGTCTCTAGGATACAATTCAGCTGAGCTACCTATTACATATCTGGGTTTGCCTCTACATTATAGGAAAGCCACACGCAAAGATTGGACTCCAGTTATTGAGAAGATATCTTCAAAATTGTCTCACTGGAAAGCATATTTTCTTTCCCTTGGTGGAAGGCTGACGTTGATTAATTCAGTATTATCAATCATTCCCATTTATTTCTTGTCTGTACTGCACATGCCTAGACAGGTAGAAAAAGATATAGACAGGATTAGAAGTAACTTTCTATGGAATTCTGACCCTACTTCCCAAAAGAGAGTGCATTTAGTCAAATGGGCTTCTCTTTGTAGACCTAAACAACATAAAGGCTGGGGGATAATTAACCTTAGAAATTTTAATTCAGCACTCAAAACTAAGCTTTTATGGCAATTACTCTTAGGAAATTATCATGTGAAATGGAAAGAATTAGTTAAGGCCAGATACCTCAATTCACTATGGCCTGGTGCTCTATTAAACACTTCCACAAACAATGGCTCCCCTCTGTGGTTCAGTCTTAAAAGTTGTTTTACTATTCTTAATTGTTTCTCTATATACCATTTACGGAATGGAGAAGATACGTTATTTTGGGAACATAATTGGTGGAATGGGACCAAATTAAAACACCTTTTCCCTGAATTCTACTCTGTCAGTAAAAGGAAAAAAGCTTCCATCAAAACTATATGGGAGTTATTCGGGGAGGATTTTAGCAAGTTGATTGACCACTCTAGAATTCAACTGCGTGATTGTCGTACTCTGCAATCCTAATTTGATTCTCTGGTGTCTATCATCCACTCCACCCCTTTGGGGGAGGAGGAGGACATCCTCTCCTGGACGCCTTTCACCACTTCTACCTTTATTGTTAAGTCCTGCTACAATGTCTTAAATGATGGTGGACGTAGATTTACATATTCTGAACATATCTGGCAAAGTTGGGCTCTGCTGAAAGTCAAACTCTTCTCTTGGTTGGTACTACATAACAAGAACCTGACCAAAGAAAACTTGGCTAGGAGAGGTTGGTCTGGCTCACAAAACTGTATTTTTTGTGACTCCCACATTGAATCTAATACTCATTTATTTCTGAATTGTAATTATATTTGCCAGATATGGTATTTTTTCGTGCCTTCATATTTATACCCCGGTTACAATAACATACATGACATGCTTGTACATAAACCTGCTCTTAGATTATTTTTTTTAAATAACCGTGGTTGGTATGTTTTACTTCAAGTTATCTTCTGGTTAACTTGGAAAGAAAGAAATTGCAGAATTTTTCGAGGCTCTTCTAAACCTTATTTTCTTATTATATTTGATGTCATTGGACTAATGAATCGATGGTTAGATACTCTTGCTTCAGGGTTTGAAAAGGATGCGTTGTTGAACTCATTATCTTCTATGAACACTGCATGGACTGTGAACCAAGTCTCAAACCTTACTACTTCTAGGGGTTCTTTGGAGTCTCCTCACCTTCATACCTCTGTCGCAGACATGCAAGAGCCTTCCACTGCTTCTGATATGGGACAGTAGACTTCCTTTAAACCTTGAATTTCCAACAAAGCTGGGTGGCATGTATCTATTAGGCAAAAACATTGCATTTACGTCTTTTTGATTCCGTATACTGCTCTGTGACATTTTGGACGATTGATTCCCTCGGTTCGTTTACCTTGGGATTTTAAATTAATGCAATTTACCGATTCCAAAAAAAAAAAAAAATTTATGAGTATGAGAACTTTAATAGATGAAAACTGTGGTTACATTTTTGATGGCCGTTTCAAGCATTTTTATGAATGTTAGTTGACAGATCGGGCTGGACGTGTATCTTATTAGCAGTAGGCTTCTTGTACCTTCTTTTGGCTTACTGCTCAATACTCTAAGTTCAGAGTTTTTCCAAGCAATCAGCTCAATACTGCTCGTGGTTTAGAGTTTTGCCGACATGTCTCTTAACTAATTCTCCGTGATGATTTTTTGGTAGAAGGCATCCGAAACATGCCAGCTCTATTCATTTGCTTTTGTAGCGCTGGAGTTGCGCAGGATGTAATAAAGAAAAGAAGACTATCTTTTGTTCAGTATGGCTTTATTGGACAAAGAACCCCCGAACAGGGCAAAGGTAAGGAATGATGATAGAACCAGATGATGTATTTCTATTCTATGGTGGTGCTTGAAATGTTAATGCATATTTTGCATTAAAAAAAAATCAATGTGTCGTTCAACTAGTTTACAGCCAGTGATCTTACTCTAAAATAATTTTTAAATAGTTTAGCAGCAACTTATCTTCCTCCTCCTGTCTCCTCAGCTCCATGGCACCCGACAACTGACCTCCACTTCCACCACCACCACCACCACCACCACCACCGCCGCCGCCGCCACCACTACCTATGGGACTCAGCTGCTCCAAACTTTCACTCTGCTTCTGGCGCTTCTCCTCCACCATCCTCTCAACCTCCGATTCCGGTACGGCCACCACCACCTCCTCCTCCATTCCCACGTCAAAATTCAAACTTTATCTTTACCCATATCCTCCTTTCGGTTGCAGACAACAATGGCGACGTCCCTCCCTTCTGTGAGTTCGCCTTCGAGGAACTCCGGGACGCCACGGCCGGGTTTGCTTCGGACCAAATCGTCTCCGAGCACGGCCACAAGGCGCCCAACGTCGTCTACCGTGGGAAGCTGGACGACGGTCGGATTGTCGCCGTCAAACGGTTCAACAAGTGCGCCTGGCCCGACTCCCGCCAGTTCCTTGTTCGCCAACACAACTCCTGCAATTTTATTTCTCCTGGTGCGTTGTACTTTTTATTGGGTTCGTTCTTCTTCTCATTATTATTAATTTTTTTTTGAAGGAGGAGGCCAGAGCTGTTGGGCAGCTGAGGAGCAAGAGATTGGCCAATTTGATTGGATACTGTTGTGAGGGGAATGAGAGGCTTCTGGCTGCAGAGTTCATGCCACATGATACTCTGGCAAAGCATCTCTTCCACTGTAAGAACTAAGTATCAGACTCCTACCTCGTGGAAAGCCTGTGTCTTTTTCATAAACAATCTTGTCTGATGGATTCTTGACTCCAAATGGTATTGTGGGTTCTGTTTAGATTTTCACAATGAGGATGATTTTGATTTTTGCAGGGGATACACAGCCAATGAAGTGGGCAATGAGGACTAGGGTGGCACTGTACCTCGCACAGGCACTTGAGTACTGTAACAGCAAAGGGCGATCGCTGTATCACGACCTTAATGCTTACAGAGTTCTGTTTGATCAGGTGAAATGAATTATACAAATCAATCGAAAGCACCACAGTGTTAATGTTTGTGCTTTGATTTCTTACTACGAAATAAGCTTTTTCCAGGATGGTAATCCCAGGTTGTCATGCTTTGGGCTTATGAAGAACAGCAGAGATGGAAAGAGCTACAGCACCAACTTGGCTTTTACTCCACCAGAGTACTTGAAAACAGGTAATTATTAGGTTCTAAGGTAAAAAACTGGAGAATTTGAGTGGTTTGTAATGGTATGTATTAGTATAAACCACCCTCAAATATAAAGACAGAAGAAGTGTGAGAGAATACTCATGTTGATCCTTGGCATTTCGTTCAGCTCAATTCTTTTTACTGAGGTTTCTGGTGGTGCTTGCGCATTTTTGTTGTGGTGGTACAGAAAAGGCATGGTTTTACATTGATTTTGAAGTTATTACATCTCTTGATTATTTGTTTCTATATAAATTACAGGGCATTGTTTTGATTAGCTTGGATGTGATATGTGTTAGGAAGTTGTCAATGAAGATCAAGTAAAATGAGGAAGTGGGAGAGCATTTTCTCCCTTAAACTTAGGAGGTGGTTGGAAGGCAGAGGCTTATGGAAAGATTTTTGCCTCGTCTATAAATAGGAGTACTCTACTATTTGGGAAAGACTTTTTGGTCATCTTGCAATAGCCCATAATCCTAGAGCCCTGCAACAAACCATGTTCACTGTACAATCTACAACAACAATATGAGCATCAGGGAATCCAACCTCAAAAGCTAGCTATTGAGGGCATAGACCCTAGTCTATATCAGGTCGCCCAAGTTACTTTGCATAAGCAATGAGGGACTATTTTCTTGCTCACCCACAATACTGTAGTCATAACAGGATGTGGAAAGCCAGATGATTTGCATTTGTCCTAGACTTATCTCTTGCCTGCACAATAAATAATTCACTCTTAGGTTATTATGGGGCCATCGCTTAAAGCAGCTAATAGATTCTAACAACCTATAAAAAAAAAGAGGGAGATTGATAAGTCTACGCCGTGGTTTAATAATATGATCAATTAGCTAACTGGTTATTAGCATTTCTCTTTATTGACTGTTCTTATTTATCAGAGCATCCTTTTTGTTAATCTTACTTAGGGTTCGTTTGGTTGAATTTTTGGACAGTTTTTGAGCATATAGTGTCTCTTGAGAAGTTATAATAGTCCAACAATTCTACAAAACACTATCAACTTCTTAGAAGTATATAGCTTTTGGAACAGTAATTCCTTTACATTTTTAGAAACTAGGTTATGATAACTTCTAATCAGAAGTTAGCTTCTACACTTAAGTTCAAAAGCTAAAGTTCTACCAAACGCACACTTTTACCTGAAGGCACTGAAGTAAATCAGTAAATGAGTTTCTTTCTTTAGGCTCGTTTTTCTAATTGTCAAACTAGTATTGAAATTCTAATACCTATTTAGAAGCTCCATTGGAGAACTCTGGTTTTCACCACCCTCTGGATTGTTTCTAAATTAACAGTTATAATTTTAATTCCTGTTTTACATTTTTGAGATTTCTTGTTGGAATCGACTTTCTTCAGACATAGAATATGTTCAGATTAACTTGACATATTAAAGTTGATTCCATTTTGCAGGAAGAGTGGTGCCAGAGAGTGTGGTGTACAGTGTTGGCACTCTTTTGCTTGATCTTCTCAGTGGGAAACATATCCCCCCAAGTCATGTATGTTTACTATTAAGATTGCTAGATAAAACGTAGGCATACTTGATTTTTGTACCATGTATGGATAAATATACAGAGATACAAGGACATTTAATTATAATAGTAATTAACAAGTCTTCATGCATGCTTCCCTTAATGAACCCCTACATTCCCTCTCTCTGCAATTATCATCATAACAGTCAACTGTAAAAATTAGAAATGCATAGGGCAATTATCTATAAGACTGTATCACATGTTTCTTCATCCTATTGCTAGCATTGCATAGAATGCATCTACCAGGACTTCAGTATTTTATCATTTCAAAACAATAACAACCCCCACCACGATGGTCAACACCATATATCTGATTTCTTATTTCATCTCAGAATTAGTATTTTATTAGAAAAAAAAAAGGACTGGTCTTACCAATTATATGTACCTTAATAGTTAGTTGACTTTTGAAGTCAATCTAATATTCATGTTTTCAGGCACTTGACCTGATACGTGGTAAAACCTTTCTTATACTAGTGGATTCTTGTTTGGAGGGTCAGATTACAAATGATGATGGCTTGGAGTTCATTCGATTAGCTTCTCATTGTTTGCAATACGAACCCCGTGAGAGGCCTAATGCAAAATCACTTGTTATTGCGTTCACAGCTCTTCAGAAAGAAAAGGAGGTAAAGTTAATATATATTGTACTACTCTTTGGTGAACTGTGTTTATTATTAAGTGCTCACCCTGAATAAACCCTTATATTATGTTTCTGATCGATGCTTCGTTTATTGTGCTTCATGCACATGTTCCTCTCTTCATACTTGTTGTGGATAACATGGTGCTTGTTGTTTGTACTGTATTGGGCAGGTTCCCTCACATGTGCTGATGGGCATTTTAAGCGAGCACTTATCCATGAACCAACCATCTTTAAGTCCTCTAGGTGAAGCATGCTCAAGGCTTGACCTCACATGCATGCATGAAATATTAGAAAATATTGGATACAAAGATGATGAAGGAATCGCCAATGAGGTAAAAAAAATTTACTCTTAGAATATTTTCTGTTTTCGTGAGAAACCTGACAGCAACAGGTTTCTTTTTTTCCAAAGAAGGCATGTATCTCTCTGTTGTCGTTCTACTGTCATACATTGTTCACCCTTTTAGTTATGCATGTTTAAATCCTTTTTTGACATTTTTTACTGGTGTTATGTCATCATCCATCCTTAAATCGAACAGATAAGGCAAACAACGATTCCTAAAAGGATTTAACAAATGGTATTCCTGATTTTAATATAGATTAAATGACTTGTTGCTAATCTTATAATCTTGTTTGTTAACTCTTTCATTGCACTATTTTCTTCTTGCCTCTTTCACATATAATTGAACGGTGTCATGTTTCTCCTCATACACTTATATTTATGCTGCTGCTTTTTTGTAGCTTTCTTTCCAAATGTGGACCAATCAAATGCGGGAGACCTTGAATTCTAAAATACATGGAGACTGTGCCTTCCGAGCACAGGACTTTGAGACTGCAATTGATTTCTATACCCAGGTTACCTTCTTTCTGTCCTGATACTCAAGTTTAAATATGTCTACAATTATTGTTCCAGTACATGTTTAGACAAAGAGGAAAACCATTAATTCATATTTCTACTTGTCTTCCACTCCTAGACTTTGGTAGTTTCATGCCACGGAACCAAATTCAGTTGATTTATGGCCTTCACTAGTGTATGGAATCATTGACAATCTATCAACAGTATTCTGTGACATAATATCTAATATAGTTTTTCATTGTTATTTGTTGTCTCTTTTTCAGTTATTGCTTCTTTCACTGCGGTCGTTGTATTTTCTACATTTGGCAAAATCTTTTCTTGTATTAGATATGACTATATTGTCCGTCTTTCAGTTCATTGATGTCGGAACAATGGTTTCTCCCACTGTATATGCCCGACGGTGCCTGTCTTACCTGATAAGTGATAGATTGCAAGAGGCCCTTGGAGATGCGACGCAAGCACAAGTGATTTCCCCAGGATGGCCTACCGGTTTTTATCTGCAAGCAGCCGTGCTATACAGCCTTGGGATGGATAATGATGCTGAAGAAACTCTCGAGGACGGGCTCGCTTTGGAGGCTAGAGGGACCAGTTGGAGTTGAAGTTGTACATGCAGTATTTTTATCTGTTTCATGTTTATCTGATTCTCATGCATGTTTCTCTTCAAATTAGTGGTGTCCATTATGTAATTCTTGTGTGTATATTTCGCGTTAGGCAAAAAGTACTTCTTCCTTGTTATTATTTATTGAAATAGCACAATCTATGTGCTGAAGACTTGCATGTTCATTCTTGACTAAATGCTCCATTTCGAGTTAATGTCAAAATTGGCAATCTCCAATATTTGTGAACACATCTTTTAGTTTGAATTCTAGTTTTGTTCCATCTCCTCTAATCCTTATTTTTCAACCAATGGGTTTCTTTTGTATTTCCTTTTTATATTCCTTAAATAGCATTTGATACGTTGAAATGAAGATTAAAATGGATCGGAAAGGAATAACAAAAAATGAATTGAAATAGAATTCTCATGTTCAGTATAAAAATAACTTTAGAATAGTTATTCCCTTGAGAATTAATTTTTCCATTGAATAGAAAAATTTCATTCTTTTGCAAGAAGTGAGGAATTTGATTCCTATTTTGTTAGAATCAACAAAAATAAAAAACCCAATACCACTTATAACAACCCTAGTCGCTACAACCTAAGATATTAGTTTAAACTAGTTTTAATCATAAAACAATTCTCATTTAATATAAAACATAAGCTACAAAACTGAATAATCTACCCAAAACCTATAGTGTGTGGTTAAGTAACTCATGTTATATGTGTTAGAGGAAAAAGTTTCTTACGCATCTATACCTACAAATTAAAAATCAAAAGTACACGTGAGTAACCACGAAAAATGTCATCCAACACATACTCCACATAAAAACCATGAAATCGGAAAACAAAACTCGACAAGGGTCAAATAAATTTGAAATCATAACATCAAAACCTTCAACCAATGTTGTAAAACAATAAACAATTCAGGAAGCATGTCAAAAATTCTAAAATGACATCTCTCTAAAACTCGAGCCACACGGGAGAAAAACTCAGAAAACCACAATGCCATATAGGCGAAAAATCTAATCATATTGTTTGACGCCAAGTAACTGACATTGACCATAAGTAACCACCGAAGCATACTACACTATCATAGATAAGCTACCCTGCAAGGAACCTCTTCGTCTTGCAGTTCAACTTCTCTAAAAGACACTAAACAATGCTAACCTTCCTGGAAAAAGTTGTCTTTTCTCAAGACATCACCAAAAACGAAGCATATGTAACTATCCGTATTGGCCCAAACTGCGTAAAGTTTGCCCTCTCAGCGTCCTAGTCTCTATGTCTGAAGCAACCAAAGTCTCTAACCTCTAGGTTCAGCCAGTACCCCAAGTCTCAATGCTTGGAGCAATCAAAATATCATATCTCCAGGTCCAATCAGTACCTCAACCCGTAAATCTCAGCCTTAGTCTCGTGAATGCCAATCTAAGAGTGTCATACCTCTAAGATCAAACGACACTTATCTGTAATCACTTGGTCTCAAAACCTCAACCTAAATTTTGTGCTTAACCACCTAAGAATATCATCATATTCCTTGATATCGGCAACATGACCCACTGATTTTTTAGTCCACAACAAAACTGCAAAAAAAATCTTTTCACAAACATTTTCAATATTTTTCTCAAACCATCTTGAAAACATTTTTGCAACTCAAAACTATTTTGAGGATCAAAACATAATCTCTGAAAAACAAGCCAAAGTCACTATCAGGCCCAAATTAAATGTATAGATAATGTGCGCCTTAATCACATGTTGGGGACACGCGCCTGTCTTATGCACCCTTCGAAGAAAAACGAGCTTTTACTGCAAGCTCGCAAAATCATCTAGATTTCACAATACATATCCAAATTTTGCACATAAAATATCAAAACGAAGGCATTTAGATTATCTAACTTTTGAAATCAAGAACATAAGAATCGGGTGTGTGAAACCTAAGATATCACTAATCAAAAATCCACATTCATGCATGATAAGCAATGAAAATCGAAAACAACATACTCGTTGCTTGCTATAAAAATATTGTAAATTCAAGTAAAGATATGGCAAATCTTCCACACATCAAGATCTCAACATGCATGACCATTCCACGAGATTTTATGCACAAAAAGAAAGATAAACAGAGTGTGTACCTCAAACAATGCTCACAACACACACAAAAACCTAAAAACACAACATCGATGACCTCCAACATCGAAACTCCCAACGCAACAACTCTCTCCTCCCTTAAATACTCGTAAGCCAAAGAATACGTCCATGCAACCATGGATCAAGATCTGCACACATGCCAACATGAGTCATCACACACAAGGCCACTTGCACCAACACAATGTGCACTTGGGAAATCAACTTCAACACTTGTACAAAACACTCCTCAAGTATTGCTACATGCATGAATGATCCCATGCACAAAAATCTAGTTTACTTAATCACTCATTAGTAACCAAATCACTTGTACAAGAGGAAAACTAATTAATCAAGTACACACTCAAGATGTCACATTAATCATCATTGATAATCCAAGATCCTTCATCATAAACCTTCACAATGATCTAAATATCAACTCATCTTTAAAGCAGCAAAATAACATCATCAATCCGAATTACAAAGCTCAACTCAACAACTTAACTATTGAATTACTGAATTCTAACATTGGGCTATGTGCTAGAACTATGTGTCCCAAATACACATACCAAATATGTACTAGAAATACCCACTTAAAATACACACCTTCAGTTTATTCAATAAACTACACAACTTAGAAGGCAAACAAATTATGGGTGTTGCACCACTCTCCTCTCCCAAGCCTATCCCAGTAGTGGTTCTTCATTCATATCCTTCCTCCAACCTCTTTCCTTCTCTGGACCACTTTCTCCTCTAATGTCGTTTTTCATCTGCATCTTTCCTTCAGTCTCCTTCCTCCGACTCATTTCCTCCTTTCGATGACTTTCTTCTTTAGAGTCATTTTTCACTTGCATCCTTCCTCTAGACCCTTTCTTCTTTGGATCACTTTCTCCTTCTTCGACCCTCTTCCTCCTCTGAATGACTTCCTCCTCATGTGTTGTTCTTCATCCACCCCTTTCCTCTTTTTCAATAAAAGACAACCACCAATTATCTCATCTATTTTGAAGAACAAAAAGAAAAGGATACTTCAAAAATGTACCGTAATTTATTATGTGTGTATTTGTGTTGAAGAGATTATTATCCCTACGAGAAAGTATGTCAATTGATGAACGAGAAAGAGAACTTGAGGAAGATGAATAAACATTAATTTGTTCTTTTTTATTCTACTTATTAAAAAAAAACTATTTAACAAAAACTTATTTGAAAAAAAATTCTTTTAAAAAAACTCTAATTCTACTTTGTATTTTGATTGTATATTAAACACAAGTATAACGTAAAATTATTTCCAATCTTTCCCTTATTGGTTTAATGGATTAAACCTAGACTTTCACGGTGGGGTATTCTTACAGGATAGGGGTCTACTTGGGGTTTTACTAGTAGGTTCCATTTGAACCAGTGGGATCCTTTAACTTTTCTCGTTATAAAAATAAATAAATATATATATATATAACTATTTCATTCTATTTAATTCTATTTTAAATTCTATTTCAACATTCATTCTATTCTTGATTATTTTCAATCGATTGTATCAAATGTAGCTTTAAAGTTTTGATAATTTACAAGAAAATTAATGAAATATATATTTTATTACAAATAACAGAAGCGTGGAGATTTAAGAAAAAGTTCTTAAGGAAGCATTGATACAACTCAAATTATGGACATGGAATGATATTTCTACGTTTTTTTTGTTGTTGTTAATGCATGTTTCAGGATTCGAACTCGGGAGTTTAAAGTTCTCTCAACGAGATATTGTCATATTTCTACGTTTGTTAAAATAAAATCGAAATAGTCATTCAAGAATTTGATTTCTGGATGGTACGTCAGGAAAAACGCGACGGCCCTCTCACAGCCCTCCCCCTTCCTCGAGAAAAAGCCCGCGACACTTCCCCCTCCGGGCCCCGTCTTCCTCCGCAGCCCTTCCTCCTCCGATGCCCTTCCTCCTCCGGCACCCTTCCTCCTTCGGCCCCCAACTCCTCCGCCCCCTTCCTCCTCCGGTCTCAGCAAACGCAGGACCGGCCCCCTTCCTCCTCGGGCCCCCGTCTTCCTCGGAAACCCGTCCTCCTCGGGCGCCCATCCCCCTCCGGCCCCCTTCCTCCTCCGGTCTTATCAAAGGCAGGACCGGCCCCCGTCTTCCTCCGTGGCCCTTCCTCCTCCGGTCTCAACAAACGCAGGATAAGGCCCGGAGGTATGGTGCATCATCTCTGTGTTGATTTTTTCCATTAAGTTGTACATGGGTGGTTCATGTTCATGTTCATTTGCGTACATAAAATGTTTAATAGTTACCTGTACGACTAATGTTAAAAGATGACCGAGGATATAGTCTCTCGCCATTTCTATCGTTTATCCTGGGATTAACTAGTTTGAATCAGATCAATGAATCAATTAATATGTTTGATAAAGTGAGGCTCTGAGCAGTACAATGTACATAAAATGGAAGGTCCTGACCTCCAGTGCTCTTGACTTCTCTGTATACAAATTGCTTTAAACTGCCAGTTACCCTGAGGTTTAGCTTTCTCAGATATGCTCTGCATTCTTGAAGTTTTAATGTACCTAGATCTTTCCCCTATTTTTTTTTTTGTTCTGAATGTTCATGTTCATTTGCGTGGGTAGTTGTGTGTGCAGATGGATTGATTGTTTCCTTCTCTTTTCTGAATGAAATGTTCATGTTGATTTCCTTCTATTTTCCTGATTTTATAAGGTTTCAGAATTCTTCTGTAGTTGTGTGTGCAGATGGATTGATTGTTTGATTAGTTTTCATGTCAATGCTTAGATTTTCTGGTACCTTTTAGTACAACCTACTGCTTAAGGAATATTCATGAATTGCACCGATGGAAATCTCCATGTTCTTATATGCAGTGATTATGGCTCACCTCAAGAAAAGTTTGACAAGAAAAACAAGGATGAGGAAAAATGTCATTTTTGTTTTTTAACTTGTGTTGTGAGATACAGGAAAAGTACTCAAACCCCAACTGATGTAGTTGAGTTTGTTTCTTCTCTCTCAAAAGAAAACACAAAATCCTTTTTTGGAAGTTCTGGAATATCCAAATAAGATCCGGAAACCAACCAACAATCTATATTTCAGTTGAATCCAAGTAAGATCTTGTTAGATCCTGTGAAATCTAAACAGAAGACTCACTTCGAATTCAAAAGGGCTAAGGGAAGAGGAGGATGTGATGATGATAGAGAGAGGAGGTGTTCTTCTAGCACATCACCATTACTGCTGGAAATTCTGCAAATCCTCCTCTTCCTCCTCTCTTCTTGTTCATCACGTCCCTTTTTCTTCCATCTGCAATCTCCCGCCATCCTCCTGTTGCTAGGGTAGAAAAGGTCTCACCTTTGCTTTTCACAGGAAGAGGGAAGGTGATCTAAGGTAAGCTAAATCTTTTGTAGGCTTCCCATACACATCTCCTACAGTCCTACCTTTCTTTGAAAGTGCTTGGTAAAGAATTCAACACAAACACTTAGCTGTTGTCAAACCTTGCATCTCAAGGCTGATCCATAAATGAGTGAGAATCACATATAACAATTCCTTCCTATTTAACAAAACAACAACATGAACACAGAAATATTCCAATTCAAATCAACCCATGTTACATTTAGCTTAATTATCAGCCACTGAAATCATAAACTGATTAGAAAACCACAAAGCCTTCTCCACCATCTGTAATCTGCCAACAGATTAACCGACATTCAGACACCATGAAGGGAACTAAGGATCCCAATATGACATGACCATGGATATTCAAAGTCCCAAACACCCCAACAAAGTCTACCTGAGAGAAACCACTAAACAACTCTTGAGGACAACCCTTAATTATTTCCAATTCAGTGACCTTCAAAGTCCACTTCTTTCCTATAAGAAAACGTACCGTTCATCAAATCAACAATAGCAACGACAAGAAAACGGTGATTGAACAAAACCCAGATGGGAAAAGAGATTTAGAAGGAATAAAGTGTACCTACGAAGAGCAAAGATGAGGCCTTTTCTACTCTGACGGCACGAGGATAGCAAGAGATTGCAGATGGAAGGAAAAGGGACGTGATGAACAGGAGGAGAATAGGCAATGACGGTGATGTGCTCAAAGAACACATCCTCTCTCCATCATTATCACATCCTTTGCTTCCATCAGTCCTTTCGAATTGAAAGTAGCAGATGAATCTTCCGTTTAGATTTCATAGGGTCTAACAAGATCTTACTTGGATCATAAATCGCTGGTTGGTTTCCAGATATTCTGGAACTTCTAAAAAAGGATTTTGCCTTTTTCTTTTGAGAGAGAAGAAACAAACCCAAAAAAGATAGAATGAAGTAAACAAGCAAACGAGTCCTTTAATGGTTGTTGATTCATGAGCCACATGTGTGACACTTATAAACAACTAGAATGGAATCCTTTTCATATCAGGAATCCAGGAGAGAATTGATATTTTCATATGATGGAAAATATGATTATTTTTATTATTTTATTTTGGATTTTGAATCATGCTTATACGATAGATAATCTCATTCAGTTACAGATGAAGGCATCTTATAGATTGATTAAAAAAAACTCAAGGACATGCTTATTTTCTCTGTTTTTCTTTAAAAAACAAAAGGATTTGTAAATTTGTATGAAATTTTTAAGTTTTTTAAGTGCTATCTTTTTATTTTAGAATTTTGAGAGCCATCAAGCAGATACATTCTTACCAAAAGCTAGTTTTTCCGCTTATGTTTAGATCTTTTACCGTGAAACCCTTTTTACAATTATTATCCCAAATTAGCAGTAGAAACATGTGGTGCCTTTTGTTATATGAAAGATGAAGAAGAGCAGAAGAGTGGCCATCCTCGGCTCAAATTAGAGGCTTATGTTTTGAACTCATGGATTGTAGGAAGTTCATTAACATATTTTGCTGAAAACTTGCTGCTTTCAAATTTAATACTTCTCATCCATATCTTTGTGAATCAAATATGATTTCTGGATGGAATCTATATTATTGCTTGAGTAACAACTTACTAATATATGATGCAGGAAAATATTTTATTTATTATTTTTTTAATGTTTAGATAGGCCTTACAGGAAATATATTCGTGATTTATGGTTATTAAATGTTTTCCTGAATTTCATTTGTGGCTTGTTCTTATTCGAGGTTTATATGCAGGACTTGCACTTTTTGGGAAGGGAAAAGTCATCTTATCATGCCGAACACATCCAGCAGGTCCCATATCAGTTTAGGAGTTTTCAATTCACTTGGACCTAGAGAAGCTCAACCTGATAGTACAGTTGTGGGAAGAGAGAAACTTCTTATTGACTGCGGGCCAGATCAAGAATGTGTACTTGGTATGCATTGAGTCAATCATTTATTTTTATGTTCTGTGTTGTGATTTACTCTTCATACATGTAAAAGAAAATGCCAATATTATTATTTGCGGACCAACCATTAAAATTGGCATCTAATTTTTACCTGTTACCTATATTTAGGGGGTATAGTTGCTCTGGGGAAATTTGATGCCCTGCACATTGGACACCGAGAACTTGCAATACAGGCATCCAGGGCCGGGACTCCCTTTCTTCTTTCCTTTGTGGGAATTGCTGAAGTTCTTGGTTGGGAACCCAGGTATAACCTTTTCTAGCAGTTAATTCTTCTCTAATTGGCTGACACTTTTGTTTTTTTCAGGACTCAGGATTGTAGTTCTCGTGTATACTTAGGTTTACTTTACTTTCATCACAAAAGAACATATCTCTTCCCACTCTTCAGTAGCGACAATTTTTGTTATAATGATGGATTCATTCTTGTATCAAGAGATCCCATTGAGGTAGAATTGTCACATGAAATATCTTCACGTACTTTTTGTCACTTTCCCTTGTCCTCATGTCTCTGCTTTTATTCTGGTGTGGTAATTCTTAAACGAACTGATCTGCAAACAACTTCTTTCTTCAATGAAGATGTAGTGAGGTATTTATCTTAGATGATTTAGCTTAGGTCTCAACTTTTTTACTTTTCCGAAATAAGAGTCCAAATGATTGCTTAATGTTGTACTTATTTTTGTATGGGCATGATTACTCACTTGTGGAATTGGGTTGACAGCTAAATTATGTTGTTAAGGTATTGGCAACTTGACTACTCGAGTGAAGTCATATTTGTATGACAGCATAAAATATATATTCCCTTAATTTTTTAGATCACTCATGCTCAGTGGGAATGTTCTATCAAAGTAGAATACATGTATACACTAGCTATGAGATGATAGGTTCTCAAAGAGAAAATAACCACAAAAAGGTGAAAGTGAATAGGGTGCCATATTTTAGGGAAAACAAGTAGCGAGTCCTATAACCAACTTCATGGTTGTCCTTTTTATAAGAGAATCATTTAAAGTCTCCCTGATCCTATAAAAGACAACTAAGTCTGATGATTATTTAGCCATAGATAGTTTGCTGCTTTCAAATGAATGTATTTATTCTAGTCTAATGCATCATTAGTTGATTTTGGTTCATCAACTGTAACCCACAACTTAATACCACTGCAGGGCTCCGATAGTTGCAAAATGTGACCGGAAGCGTGTTTTTTCATCTTGGGCCCCTTACTGTGGTAATGTAATTCCACAGGAATACCAAGTTGATTTTTCAACTGTTAGGTATCTCTCTCCACGACAATTTGTGGAAAGATTATCACTGGAGCTTGGTGTAAGTGGAGTTGTTGCAGGTATAATCAGTTGCTTTCACCTGCTTTGTTCAGTTGCAAACTTTTTCTTTTACATTGTTGACCATGTGAAGATTAATTTCAGGTGAGAATTATAGATTTGGATATAGAGCATCTGGTGATGCATTGGAGCTTGTTAGACTATGTAAAGAATATGGTCTTGAAGCATATATTGTGAGCCCCGTCATGGATGAGATCCAACAGTCCTCCAATGGTGCTAGTACTTACACAGGTAAGAAAGAAAAGGTTTCTTCAACACTAGTCCGTCATGCTCTTGCCATGGGTGATATGGAACATGTGGCAGAACTGTTGGGGAGGAAACATCGTCTTGTTTTTGCAGTGACTAAAGAATGTGTCTCCTCAGAAAACAGGATTTCATTACCCAAGTCATGCCTGTTGAATCAGCCACCAAAGGATGGCTTGTTTGACTGCTGCAGTTTGCTTGTGGATGACAAGATCGTTTGCTCGTGTAAAGTTATCGGTGATTCAACAAACATCCATGTTGACTTGGAAAATGGACATAATTTACCACTGGACCACTCTCGGAATGAGCACTTTATCAGCATTGAATTTGGTTGATCATGGCTTAAGATCAAGCAAGTTGATTGTGTGGATGGACTATGAAACATCTAATCAACGTGATTATTGCAGATAAAATATGCATTCTTTCTCCTAGAAGAGTTGGGAAAACCAGAAGGGAGAAATTCTCTATCTATTGTTTGACGCGGCCAAAAATGATTGGTGTTGGAAGGTGTTGATATGGGCAGTAAATTGCACAGATTTCGAGCATTCTTATTATCTTCGGCTCTTCACAAAGAAGTGATATTTAAACATTGTACCCTTCTTTGAGTATTACTCCGCATTCTCATAATCTATTGGAGTCGGCACTTGCCAGTTTGTCTTCATTTTTTGTTATATTCCATTTTTTCTTCCTTTTTTTTTTAGGTAACTTGGCTTCTCTTAAGACAGAAAAAACACAGATGATGGTCCTGTCTACGATAGAGAGAAACTATTGAATGTAGAATGGATTTTGTCATATTGTGAATATATCCTTTGTTATTTATATTGTTGAGAGCCATGCATGCTTCTTGTTCATGCTTAATAGATCTCAATAGAAATGATGGAATTGATAATGGTTAGAATACACAACAATAGTGGATTATGATCTCTTACATGATCATGCAAGCTGTTGGGTTTTCATCGCTAAACATCTCCAGATCCAACACAATCTCATCATTCAAGTCCTCGAAAATCAGAAATCTCTGTGCCATCCAGCCCCGACTACCACATATTGCAGGCTTCTCATCCCCACCACATCCATCCTTGGTCGTCTCTTCTGCGTTGGATATGATTTCTGCCCTTTTGCCCGTCTTCTTCCTTAGTTTCTTAAGCACCTTCTTGGGCTCGACCTGGCCGACGACAGTCGCACAGTTGTTGTCCATGTCCGTCGACACTTTCTCGACTCCTGCAAGGTATCCAAATCACAATCCTTGGAAATCTTGAAGTTGGATCATTAGTTTCATTGTTCTCTATGTGGGTACCTTTCAACTTGCAAAGAGTTTTGGATACAGCCTTCTCACAGGCCTTGCAGTGCATGTAGACCTTGAGCTCCACAACAATGGCCTGTCCAAATAATACACAAATATATTAAGTACTTGAGTGTGAAAAACCCAACATTTAACTCTCTCTGGCAAATGCTATAGAACTCACACTGTCCGGATGGTTTTTGTCTCCTGCCATGGCTGTAAAGAAGGGTGATAGAACCAAGTGAAAATTTTGAATTCAAAGAAGAAGACAAGGAAGCAGGAGAAAGAAGTTGTTTGAGTCTATCATCCACGGTTTTGACAATTCCATCTTATTGCCGTTGGTCGTCTGGTACCACTGGTTGAAGAAGGATGAAGTGGTTACAAAGTTAGTTACCTCTGATGACTTGAACTAAGAAATTTGTCTCTCTAATTCCCATCAATATTTATATCTTTTTATAGTTTGATCTATAAATTGAGATATATCTTGTATTCAATATCGTTATTGATTAATTATGGCTCTCTTAATTTAGGCCTAGACAAGTTGCAGTTAACAATCCAATGATGTGTGCGTTAGTTACATTTACATCCCTGTTGGAGGAGTCTTTAAATCGTTTCATTCCAATTTAGTAACCGTGTAATCTACCGTTATAACCAACCAACTATAGTCATGTGAATTGCATCTTGTTCCCGTTAATCTAACTTCTATTACCATGGGAGATGTATGTTAATTACGTCTTGTTTTATCCGGTTAAAATGTCTATATATTGCTTAAGTAAAACAGAAATGTGAACTGACCATTTTACATTGCTCAAGTAAAATAGAAATGTTTCTCACCCTTTCTTGTTATCGTTGCCACTTATATGCTGACTAAAATGCTAATACTTGGGTTACAAAATAATATTATCTTATGAATTAAATTCCCTAGAGTTAGACCAAGTGTGCTGAATATTCGATATGTCGATGATAGAATTCTATTTTTGTCTCCTATGGATGATTGTCTGATCAATGTTAAAAGTATATTAGGCTACTTTCAAACTTGTTCTGCGTTTAAGATTAATTTTTATAAATTTTCCATTTCTGGTATTGATATTTCCCATGATAGGATAGAAAAATGTTGTAATATTTTGAGATGTAAGTCGGAAGTTCTTTCTATTAAATATCTTGGACTTCCTCTTCATAACAGGAAAACCTCATATAAAGACTAGGCTCTAGTTTTAGACAAATTAACGTCTAGACTTACCACTTAAATGGCAAAGTTTCTATCAATTGAAAGAAGGCTTATATCGGATAACTCTGTACTATCTTCCATTCCTATCTATTTTTTATCTGTGTTACACTTGCTAGCTAAAGTGGTGAAAGAGATTGATTATATCCTACACAGGTTTCTATGGAATGGTTCTTCTAACACAAAAAAAGGGTTTCACCTAGCTAAATGAGACAATATTTGTAGGTCTCAAGAAAATGGTGGCCGGAGTATTATTAACATATGTAGTTTTAATTATGCTTTAGAATGTAAACTGCTATAGCAATTTTTAGTAGATAATTCTAATCGCAAATGACCAGATCTCATCAAAATACGATACTTTTCGCGATATTAGTTAGGATCTTTATTAAATGTTGGTTCTTCTTATTATTCTATCCTGTGACAAAAACTAAGGAAATGTTTTTCCATTTTTAATACCTTTACAAAAATCTTGGTGCACAATGGGAAAAATACTTTATTCTGAGAGAATAAGTGGATTAATAATAATTCTTTAAAAAATACTTTGCTTGAGTTGTATTTGATATTTAATATGAAAAAAGGAACTATTCAAAAAAAAATTAGAAAGTTTCATTCTAATTATAATGCCCTATTTAATATCCCTTTTAGTTAGACATGGAATCTGGACCGGCCTGGCCCGGCCCGGCCCTGCCCAAGAAACAAGAGGACCGACCGGGCCTGGACTGGGCCAGGCAGGCACGCAGGCTGGGCTAAGCTGGGTCGGGCCTCCATTGGGAGGTCATGGACCTAGCACGGCCCATGGCTCATTGGTGGGTCGAGCTATTGGGTCGACGGGCCGAGCCGAGTCGGGCCGATCCATTAGACCTAAATTTTATTTTCAATTTTTTTATTAATAAAAAACATATTTTAAATACATAAAAATAAGAAAAAAATACAAAAAATATTTACATCATCTTTTTTACATTTCTTATTTTTACAATTTTACATCAATATTTATTCATTTGTAGAGTCTGTTCTGCCTGTTGAAGTTGATGTCGTATCATCATCTTCTTCTGATTCAGAATTCAAGCTCAATCCCTGAAGACGGTCAACCGCATCATACCAATCTTTTAACCAGACGGAGACTTCTACAGACTTCTCTGATAATCTACATCTTTTATCATTTAATACTCTTTTTCCTGCAGAAAATGCAGATTCCGACGTCACAGTTGATGTCAGAATCGTCAGTAAATCTTTTGCCATTTTTGCTACTATATGAAACCTAATAGCTGTAGAAACCACTACTTTAATATATCTAAGTTATCTATTTCTAAATCACTAAAAGCAATTGAGGATTCTAAATAATTATCTAATTCATTATTTGTACTTGATTTTATATATTTTTCCTTCTTTTTATTTAATCTACTCCAGAAAGAACTACCACTACTACTACTTGTTTGTGTTCCTGAAAAACTAGATGTTTTACCCTAATTTCTAACATATTCTTCCAATAAATTACATAAAGTTATCTTTATTTTATCATTAAATGAATCTATATACTCATTTTTATTCCTATTACTAAAAATATTATCTATAAGTATCATATAATTAACTAATCTATGTCTAGGATCCATAATTAAAGCTAAACATGCCCACATTGGAGGCTCACTTCAATAATTATTATATTTAATTTCCATTGATTTAATAATATCTACAGAAGCTGGAATATTCCTATATTGTTGACAAATATTTGTAATATTAAATAAATTAATTAAAACTAGAGAACGTGTTGGATAATATTGACCAGATAATTGTTTAGTTGCATTATAAAATGGTTCTAAAAAATTATGAATTATATTAGAATTTTGCCAATCTTCATCATTTAAAAAATCATTAGATTTTGCATTATA
>JAMKQA010010656.1:0-28837 GCA_024699735.1 Posidonia australis
TGCATATATATGACTAATGTGCCTTTGATAAATGATTTTTATATTCAGTACTTGAGTATATCAGATTTGCTTAAGTGATTATTTGTCAAATAATCAATAGTCATTTGTTATCATCAAAATGTACTTAAAGATTTTTCCAACAAACGGTACAAGAAGTACTGGCAAACCTAAAAGCAAAGACAAGCACTAAACGATTGAAAAAATCCATCAATTGCAATAGATTTTCGTTTTTCATCTACAAACAAGGTAACGGAGGATGGAAAATAACATAATATTGATCAAGAATTGTGACCATACCGGCGATAGCCTCGATACTTGACCCGAAAGACCAAGTACACGAAGTCGACAAAATCACGACAAAACAAATAAAACAGGAGTCGCCACCTAGTCTTTTAATGGAAAGACGAGGAAAACCAGGAAAATACGAGAAAAATCAAGAAAGATGATGAAATGCAAGATGCATGTGTGATCCGTGCTTAATGGATAAGACTTAAGTGAATGCGGGCCAGAGAAAGGGTAAGGATTCTGGTTACGCATGAGGAAGGGGTTAGGCACCCCCATGCGCCCGAGAAAACTTGGTCTTTCTAGGTTTCCTACTGTCAATGGTCTGCTAGAGTGTATACTTGCTTATTTTATATGCTCGTGCATGGAAAGATTGAAAACATGCCAAAATTAAAGCAAAGGAAAAGAAATCAAAGGAAAAAGTTAATCCGAGGGTCGAATGTAGGCATTGTTAATGCTGCTTTACTGTACGTTCTTGGGCGATGAGGAAAATCGTGAAAATCGTGATATTTTCGGAAAGCGTCACGCAAAACAACGGAAATTGGGGGATAAATCCGAGAAAATCAAAAAGGGGAAAATAATCATTGTTTCGGGACCATGTCAGCTTTGCAAGCTTTTTACTGTACGCTCTCGGGCGATGGAAAACCAAAGCAAGTGAAAACCGCGGAAAACAGAGGAAAACCCGGAAAACGAGGAGAAAACAAAGCTTGGAACAAAGCTAAAAAAGCGTGCACCTAGCAAGGAAGAAAAGATGGAAAAAAATCCGTGCAAAAAGATGTGAAAAATATGCAAAATGCAAGTGTGAGTGCAAATCCGAAAACTCTAGGGGTTTTTTTGCAAAAAGCCCAAATCCGAGGGAAACTGACATTCAGAAGCCCAAATCAACGAGAATACATAGGAAAACACATCCATGCATGTATGAAGAATTCTGAGTCAAATGTCTATCCCTAGTAAAAATGAATTTCTTTAGGGGCTAAAATGCAATTTACCCACTAATGCATGCATTTAAATCAATTCAGCAGAAAATCAGGATAAAAATGCCAGAAAAATGATTCAGAAGGATTTCAAAAAGTTTCAAGAGCAAAACAGTCATTTTACCTCTGAAAACAAACAATCAGAGTAATTATGATAAAGCATAGGGGTTAAACTGTAAAAAGCCTAGAAAACAAAGCATTCATGAAACATTCTGAAGAAAACAAGGGCCAAAATGTAATTTTAAGTGAGAAATAAAGCATTCAGAAGAGTTCTAGTAAAATATGAGGTTTAAAATGCAATTTACCCAAGAAAATGGCCTTTAGGAAAGTTTTTAAACATGTTCAGGGGTTTTTATGCAATTAAACCACAAAAATGTGCACTCTGGGAAGTTTCTGAAAAGTGCAGGGGTCTAGATGCAAATGTTACAGCCAAAATGAACTTCTAGAAAAGTTTCAAGAAAGTGCAAGGGTCTAGATGCAAATGTTACTGAAAAAAGAACTTCCAGAAAATTTTTAGAAAACTTACAGGGTCTTTAATGCAATTTTCTTGGAGCAAAGCACTTAAAAATGAACTGAGGGGTTTTTGTTAAAGTTTTAAACTCAGAAAACATTATTTTAAATGTTCAGGGTAAAAAATGTAATATTTTCAGTTAAAACTTTATTCAAACGATTTTTGAAAAAATAACAGAAGGACCTAGATGTAATAAAAGGATTGAAAAGTAATTCCAGAAGGGCCTATTTGCAAGAAAAACATAAACTCCGGATTTATTCAAATAAAATGTTTTAAAATATTTTTTAAATGAAAAAAGAAACGACGGTCGCCAGTGACGACCACCGGAGGGGGGCAAACAAGGCCGTCCGTGATCTGATCCAAGATCAGACTCAACGAGAAGCAAGTAAAGAGGCATCTGGAGAGATCCAACGGATTGGATTAGAGGCACAATGGCTGGAGTGGGCCACCCACCCCTCTCGCCGTCGGGGCTACGCCGACGACACATCTACGGCGGCTGGAGGCGTTCGAGGCGACGACACTACATTCTGAGGCTTCTGGAAGGTTGAGGAGGAGGAGTGGGAGGCTTCTGAGGGCATGGAAGCGAGCAAGACGCGCACGGATGTTCCTTCCAATCTCCCTCACCGCCGACGCTGAAAACTTCGACGAGCTAGGCTGCGAGGGCTATCCAGAGGTGGAGGAAGGTCCTGGTGGCTGCGGGATGATCGCGTGAGGCCAGAGGAAGGTCTTCGCGGGGCTGGATCATCGCAGTGAGTAGGCTCAGACAGGGGCCTTCTTCTCCGATGACGACAGTTGTGGGTGCATCCTCTCTGGCGATCTCGTGTGAGGCTTCTGGAGCGGCGATCCAAGGGGCGGGTGAGCTCCGAGAAGACCAGAGGAGGAAGACAGGAGGCTCGGGGATCCAAGAAGCCTCCTGGATTGCCCCCCCCTCCCCCCACCTCTGTCGTCGGAAAACAGCGACGACGGGGCACGAAGGAGCTTTGTTAGCCAAGGGATCACTTTGGATCCCTTGGAAACACTTCGAGAAGAGAAAGAGGGCCTAGAAATCTATAATTCAAATGATTAGAGTGATCGGGAATGTGTACCTAGTTGGAGACATGTTGTCGGAGCTCTGGAAACGACATTGGCTCTCTACTCCTCCGCTTCACGCTCTCCACTCAAAATTCTCTCCCTCTTGTCGTGGGAGAAGTCCTGGAATCGCTGGCTCTCTGCTCCTCTCGCGGTGGAAAAAGTAAAATCCCCCTAATCGCTGCCTCTGCCCCTCCTTATATAGGCGAGAAGAAACCTGAACCCAACGACCCAATCGCTGTAACGACCCACTAACCAGCTAACTAATTCTCTAACTAAACAACTACTTCCCCTAACAGACCAATAGGAACTCAACTATTGTCCCCAAGCTGTCCCTTGATCGCCGACAACAACCAACGGCGATCCTGGCTCCCTCCGGCGACGGCTCATCCAATGGTTGGCTGCTGGGAGTTGCTGGATCAGTGGGTTGAGCTGGCTGAATGAGCTCAGTGAAGAAGGAGTGAGCTTAGTGGCTGATTTGTGGGAAATTAATGGAGAAGAAATGGGCTTAGTGAAGAGAAGGAAATGAGTGTGAAAATTTTCATTTTTTTGGGTATAAGAACATTAGTAAATGAAGAGGAGGAAAAAAAACAAATATGGTGTTGGGTTGAAACAAATAGGGAGAAATTATCTATGGTGGGCCTTCATGGGCTTTGGGTTCAATTTGGACCTAATGGGCTCATATGGGCCTTGTAGGAGTTAATTGGGCTTAAATGGGCCTTGAAAGAGTTAATTGAGCTTAAATGGGCCTTGTGGGCCGAAGTGGGCTCAGTCAGGGTTCAAGCTCAGCCACCGCATCCTCATTCTGCAAAATCAGAAAATTGAGGTGTCTACAGGAATTGATGCAGAACAATAGCACTACTAGTAACTCTTAAAACAAGCACAAACATAAACGATTGAAAATTTTCATCACCTGTAGTAGAATTCCTATTGAAAATTTTCATAAATGATTGGAAACGAAGAACGGAGCAGAACATTACACTAAATCGAGTAGAGGAGAGGCGGGACCAGTGCCGCCTCTAGGAGAATCACCAGGCGGGGTTTACGGTTGGGGGTAGGAGAAGGCTTGAGGTGTTCGTGAGGAGGAGAGGCAGGTCGCGGCGACGACGGAGAAGGAGGGAGGGATGCGACGAAGGAGGGACGGCGTTTGTTGGGAGAAGGGTCGAGAGGTGGAGGGAGAGATGCAGCGGAGGAGGAGGCAAGTCGCGGCGACGACGGAGGAGGAGGTAGGTAGCGGCGACGAGAGGTGGAGGGTTTGGGGGCGAAAGGGGGCGGGAGGAGGAGGTCGTCTGTTGGGAGAAGGGTGAAAGGATATGGAGGACGCTCGTGTTTTTTTTCGTTTTTTACGAAAAGGAATGAGGTTGGAATGGGAATCAAAATCTTTGGGTTTTGAGATAGAATGAAATTTCCATCTTCAATAGAAATTTAATTCCCAAGGGAATGTCATTTCAATCCTTTTTTGTACCAAACATTAGAATTTTATTCCAATATACTTTTTCATTCCATTCCTTTCGATTCCAGCCTTCATTCCAGCATACCAAACACAACCGTATATCCCTACTATACCATATTTTCCCTTATCATCCTCCCCTTCTTTCCCATATTTTCGGGAAAAAATAAGTCTTCTTATATTAAAGAGTTGTTTGCAAACAAATTTTGTGAAAACAGTTCCTAAATTAGGTCCTCATCATTAAGAATTAACATATCAAGCCACATTTGTCCATTTCTTTTACATGGGGAGCAACTTGAAGTTGGAGAGGAATCTTTTGGATTTACTGGTGAATGCCTGTGATAAAAAGTAAAGAATGGTTTGTTATGGTAGATAAACCTTTACAGTACATATACATGGAATTTTGTTTAGTACTCGAGTTCTTTTGATGGTTTCAACACATCCGCTACATATGTTAAGTACTTGAGAGGATGTGAATTTATAAGATCTAAAAATTTTGAGAAAATCATAGGCTTTATTAAAAATACAAATGATTACAGAAGAACCATCAAATCGTTAATTTTATACATTTTTGTCACATTCCCATTTCTTAAAAAAATGCACATTTGAAACTATTTTAGGAAGGTATGTTGGCGATTTGAAGAATTTGGGGAGGCATGCTTGGAATTCCGCACACTTAGACCTTATAACGGGAAGCCTAAATGACAAATCTAAAATCATCAAAGCAAGATTGAACTCAAGTGTGGGTAAAAACACCAGGTACTTTTTGGGATACACAATAGTACTCATTGTAAGTTAAAAAAAGGTGAATTATCTTTGTTTTAAATTGTTATGTATGAATTTCTAAATGATATATTTGTTGATGTAAATGTGGTTACACGAACATTGCGAGTTAAGGTTTCCAGTTGGATTTCTATTACATCAAGACTTTTAAATTAGGAATGTACCAAGCATAAAGGTGTCCACGAGATTCATTGAAATTAACGAAATGCAATATGTTAATAAGGTATGCTACATTTTTCACCTTTGAATGTAATTTTACCTTAATATTCACACTAATGTTATCTTGTTCTTTTTTTCTTTTTAATAGGATAAAATAGGATGCTCTTATTCTATATCGCTACAAAAGATGGATCCTCAATGATACGAATGATAAGCCTAGGAATTGGCTTTTCCAATGTTAAAAAATTGAATATGGTAGAACATGAGAAAAAAATATATGAGAAGAAGGATGAAAGGAAAGGAAATAAACGGTGCAACATGGGAGGCAACAAAGATTCCAATGTGGGAGAGAAGAAATCCAACAAGCACGCAAATGATTTAGATAGTGTTTGGTAATGTTTATGGAAAAACAAATTATTCTTATAAATAGTGTTTTTTTAAAAAACTAATCTTTATAGTTTTTTATAATCAACTTATTTGACAGTTTTTATACACAAACAAAAAACTAGCTTAATGAAATAATCTAACGTAAAAAAAACTGTTTGATTTAACTTTTCAGAAATAAACACTTTTTTTCATAAACTGGTTCTAATAATCGTTACCAAACGGATCCTTAGAGAAAAAAAAAGTTTTTTAAGTTAATGCAACAATGTTCCTTAATCAATTGAAGACATATAATAATGAAAACCTTCAAATGGAAAATAAGTTGCTAAAGGCATATATGTCTTGGTGTTGAAATTCAAAATAAAGGAGATGAATTTTAACGAACAATACTTAGAATCTAAGAGTAAATGTATGGAGATTGAAACTAAATTTCAAAATTGCTTGCAAAATTTGAAGACAAATGATGCACTGGAGAAAGATAAAGTATGAATATAGTTTTAATAAACATGATTTAAATTTTTTTATGATATGAATGTACATAATATGAGATATGATTTGAATTTTTTGAGGTACGACTTGCAATTTATGAGATATGATTATGATTTGAATTTTCTATCTATTATAGAGAAGATCAATCCAGACAATCAATCTCAACAAGATGGAATCCTTGCACAATGCTAAAGTTTTAGACTTTTCTATATTGTAATATGGTTATGCGTTATTAGTTGTCTAATTTACTACATATAATGTAGGCTTATCAAGAGAGAATCAATCATGATGATCAAGCTCAACAAGATGAAGTGGTACACATAATGATAAAGTTTTAGACTTTCTTTGTATTGTTATATGATTATGCTTTAGTTGTTATTCAATAGTCTATTTGTAATATAAGTTTCTTAAAAGAATGATCGTCATCATGATCAAGCTAAAGAAGACGATCATGTCGGCTTTTTTACTTCTCCATCAAAGAAGAAATTGTTATTAATTACAAGGGTCCACAATCAGAAGAATAAAATATAAAAGTGCATGCCCTCATGTTAGAATCCCGATTTGGAAGGGCAAAGGAATAAAGAAATATGAGGGAGTTCCTATGGATCCTATCTTTATCATTGATGGTCCTTGCAAGGTTGAAAAGATAAAGAAGACCACAAAAAGGTTTACACTTGCAAGAGATACGGCATAGAATATGCAATTGATGAGGTAAAGAAAATTTTGATTATTTAAGTTTTTAGATATTAAAAAAATTACTAATTTCCACATGGATTCCTTATAGGAGTGGATTGAAGAAAACAATCATGGTTACTTCGGTTTTGACTCTATTAACGACAAAGAAAAGAATTTGATTTATGATCTTTTAAAATATCCAATTAACTAGTATTAATGGATTAAAATATCTATTCTTTCAATGAATGCATATGTTTATAGCTGATTCATGAAATATTTATTATTACAAAGATTCGATAATGTTTATGGATGAGGTTGACTTACGACAAAGAGATGTTTAACGTTTGTTATATAGGAAGCCTATCAAAGTTAGTTTAATCCAAGTATGATTCATGCTCCTTAATAGGATGATCGACCAGTGGCCATACATTTATCGTGAAGTTTACTCTATACCTTTCTATTTATTCGTACATAATACATGTAGTTGCAAGAATGTCGTTCAATAAGTGATATGCATAATAATCATGAAAAGCATTTGGAAAAATTATATCAACGTCATAAATTAATTCCTTTTATCAATCATTGTTATAGTCATGTAAACACTCAGATATGCTTAAAGAACCAAATTCAAGTATGTTTATTTTCAATTTACACAACGACAAAAGCTAATAAAAATATATAATTATCATCATCCATAGTTGTTGCTACAATAAGATAACCAAGATATTTTCCTTTAATATGAGTGTCATTGAAACTTGTCAACGATGCACCAAATGCCTAAAAGAAATGAAATTATGACCATTAGTTCACTTCAATATGGTAACATTATCTCGATCGCTTCTCCTTAATTTTCTCATATAGGATGGGAGTTAAAGGATTCATCCTAATTATCGATCATTTTTTGCTAAAGCTATTTGTTTAGCATGGTAGACTTTATCCCCTTGTGAAAAGTGATCAAATAAAAACTCTTTCTTTTCCTTTGGTTTCTAATGACACAAATCCCTCCTAAGAATATAATTATGTCTCATTTTATAATGAATCATGTCACTCAGTCTGAGAATTATGTCACAAAAAAAGTATTATACACTAAAATGTAATCATGTCTCACAAAAGATGATCATGTCTTATTTTATATTAAAATATGTCACCTAGTTCAAATGTCTCACAAAAGACAAATGGTATACATTAACATTGTTATATAAAGCTTGGTATTATACCAATAAACCTAACAAAACACATGAAAATAAGGGGAAAAAAGACAAGTGTTCGACAGTAGAATTCCACACCTAATAGAATCATAGGATGGTGGTGCAATTAAGATCATGGATGATGACACTTCTTGTGTCCAACAGATTATATTGGCCTACTAGTAGATTATAGTAGATATGTTGTTTAGGGTTTTAGGGGAAAAGGAAAGAAAAGGGGGGGAAAATGAGGGCCTAGTGTTGAGCTACGGCCAAGCCTTAGGGTGAAAAACCGCAGCCCAACCATGGCCCTTCGACCCTTATTGAAGTAGGCTTCGAGGGTCAGATCGGGCCTAGTCCTTTAGTCCTTTTTGCTTGAATATTTTAAAAAATATTAAATTGTGAATATATATAAAGTTTAAAAATTAAATTAAATATTTTATTATTTTTTAATAATTAAAATTACAAAAAAATTATTTAGATAAAGTTTTACAAGTTACAACAAAAAATAATTACAAAATTAATAGAAATTCATTACAAAGAGTTTTTTGTGTTTATCATAGAAGTTGTATCATCTTCTCCCAATTTGTCGCTCAATTTCAAATTGAACTAAAATCGTCGGTGTCGAAGTAGAAGTGTTGCACTAATAATGTATAGATAAAATAAAGAAGAGTTGAGAATATAGAGAGTAAAGAAGAATTGAGAATGTAGGCTAAGACTAGGATTGGACTTGGGCTAGAGTTGGTTGGGCCGAGTAAGGTCGCTATGCGCTTGACCCCTGGCTCAGCCAATCTCAATTAGGAAAAGCATTCCAAGTAGGCCTAGTGTAGGCCTCTGATGAGCCAAGCTAAGCCTAAGCCCTTTTCGTGCTCTTTTTACATGATACACCTCTAGATTCGAGATTGAAAGGAAAAGTAGATATGGATTGAGTATTTTTATATGTTAGGGGATGTGGGGTTTGATAACAATAGGGGAAAAGATGAATAGAAAAGGAAAAATAATTTATTCTTACCATTCTCAAATAAATGGACTGAAGTTGCCAATGCTAGTCATGAATGACATTTTTTTTGCCAATCACACTTGAAAAAAGGGTAGGATGCACGGTATCTGTAGGAACTTTAGCATTACAATCATAATCTTGATAATATTAGATAAATTATTATGATTAAATTAAATTAGAGATTTAACTTGATAAAATATCAACATCAATATAAAATTTCAAGGTGATGAGATATAAATAAGCATACATTAGTGGAATATATGTGAAAAACACAAGCAAAAAAAGAATTGAAAGACTACAATCATTAACTGTAAGGACTTTACACGCTACCTTGTCTTTAACAAAATGAAAATCATTCTCAATATTCTGTCTTTTTTTTTTTGCAAATGATAACTAAGGAATATTAATATTAATAATCATTCGATTATGATTATCACCACCAAGTGCTAATCAAAATGACAAAGTTTAGATTACAAGCTCTGTACAAAAAGATTTCCCAAAGAATAGGAAGGCAAGTAACTAAAATGTATCCAATATCTAGACATAAACCTTGAGATTGTCCAAAAAATAACTAAAAAACAACTACAAGGACAATAATCGATTGATCCAGATCCAAGATTAAGAGGGTCATATACAGTGGCGATAGCAGGATTAGAGTGATTGAGGACATTTACTAGATCTACAGAGAGACCAATGGATGAGACAATCACTTGAGTAGCTTGATTAACCCTTTTTTAGTCCCACTCTTGCTACATATGTTGTATGGCTTGGGATATAGAGACCATCTCCTAACTTACACTCAGATTATCTGATCAAAAAGTTATTAGTGATATAACATGGAAAATAATAGATTGCAAAGTCTTAAACTTATTTCTAAAAATCCTATTATTTCTTTCCAACTATAAAGTCCAAAAAACTACTGAAACGAGTATATTCTAGTCCTTTAAATTTAAGTTGTGCTTAACATGATTAAATAGAGAGTAAATGTTGGAGATGTAGATTTCAGATAGGCAAGTAATATCATTCAGAAAAAAATTCCATACGTCTACTACCATATGGCAATAAAAAATAATAATGAGATGTTGTTTCATAACTATGGCCACAGGATATACAAGATGATGAGCCCGTCCATCCTCTCCTACTTAAATTTGCTCTAGAAAGTATCTTATCATGTGTTATTAACCACCTTAAGATTTTAACTTTCAAGGAAACCCAACTCTTCCAAATACAATTTCTATATGGAGTCCTAAGCCTACCATCATTCAGCAATGCATGGTTGCTTTTAATTGAGGAGTTATCAGTTGAAGAAGTCCATGACAGACAATCTGGCTCATGGTTTAAATGAAGATTTTCTATAATGTTTGTAAATTGTTGCAATTGGTGTTACAACCGATCTTCATTAACAGTAATATCAATAAGATTGTAGAATAGAGTTGAGAAGTTTGAACTGTATTTGATAAGCTTTTTTTAACTGAGCCTTTCTTTAAAGCAGAAAAAAAAAATAGAGATCAAATAGGACATACTTCAAGGAAACATTGCCTATCCATTTATTTTCCCAGAAAATGGTCTTTCTCCATTATAGACAGAGAACAGGGTAAAAGTACTCACTATAGGAAAACAAAGTCTAAGTTCCTATTGTAGATACCTCAATTTTGAGGTCACTTGGCAGCAAGCTCCTCCGGATGATGCTCTGGTTACGACCACTAAAACCCTAACCTACTCAAGCTCAATTAGGCCAACACTAGCCCACTTTGACCCCATTAAACTTAAAACCAAACAAATGAAATTAAATCAACTTAAAATCCATTTAAAAACCCTAATTAATTAAATAAAAAACCCTAATTAAGTAAAATCCAATTAAACCCACTTAAATACATTTAAAACCCACTTAAAATCCAATAAAACCCTAATTAATCAAATAAAAACCCTAATTAAGTAAAATGAAATTAAATCCACTTAAATCCATTTAAAACCCACTTAAAATCTAAAATTAAAATCCTAAACAAATCCCTAAAAAATCCTAAAATAAAACCATAAACCCTAATTAAACCCAAATTCCAAATTTAAAACCTAAAAAGCAAAACCCTAAATCCATAAAAATTCCAAAAACAAAAACAAAACAAAATAACCCAAAATAATTAAAACCTAATTTAAAACCAATTAATTAAACCTTAATCATGAATAAAAGCCCAAAACTAAACCTACAAAATCCAATTGAAAATCTAAAATTAAAATCCTAAAATCCCTAAAAATACCAAAATAAAATCAAAACAAAAATCCCAAAACCCTAAGCCCATTAAGGCCAACATTATTCAATTCAAAAATTCAATTCAAAACTTTAGAAAAGTCAAAAATAATTCCGACGACCCTATTTTGCCGGCGAGAACTTCGACGAGCAATCTCGAGGAATCTGGAGCAGATCTCAGCCTCCGTGATCTTTGGCCAACCTTTTTCAGCTCACGCCCAATCAAACGGCGTTCATTCGCTGAAGAGAGGAGGATCAACGGCGGAGAAAAGCCTCGCCGGAGTATAAAGGGTCTTACCGTCGACGAGGAAGGAAAAGCTTTTCAGAAAATTTTCAAACCTTCTTCAAACCTTCGAGCCTCCCTTCAAGCAAGCCTCGAGCCCAACCAGAGCATCCAATCCGGTTTTCCCCTCAGCTACCAGCCGTCAGACAGCCACCAGAGCCTCACTGGAAGAGCATGTTGTCGTCGACCGATCGCCGGAGTTTGTGGGAACAACTACTCAAGTAACTCCTCTTCCCTTCTTCTTCAATCCAGAGTGTACTCCCTAGGTCCCTTAGGCTTCTGGGGTGTGCCACGGGGGAGCCAGGCTCCCCTTCCAGTGGTGGGCTCACCACCACCGGTGACCTGCGGGAAAGGCCCTTAGGGGGCCTTCCCTCCTCTCCTACTCTCCTTCTCTTCTCCTCTCTCCTCCTATTCTCTCCTCCTCCTATTCTCTCCTCCTCCTCTGGTCTCCCTCCGCTCCAGAGAAGCCCAGCTGTCGACGCCCAATCCATCGAGCCGTCGCCATCGCCACTGAGGCCACACCGTTGAGGACACCCCCACGTGCACGAGTCTACCACACTCCGCGCCGACGATCCAGGAACCTCTGCGCATCCCTAACGAGCCCATTGAGCCGCTCCACCGCCTGCCAGAGCCTCCGTAGCGACCCAACTGCCGCTATCGTCCCTGTCGCCGGAGAAGGAGGTGGGGGAAGGCCTCCAAACCTCCTCGGGCTTCATCGGGCATCCTCCCAGCCTCGCCGTGGCTCCGTGGTGCTTCCCTAGCCTTGTGAGCACCCCTCCGACCGACGAACCGCCTCTAGGAGCTCGCCGGAGAGATCGCCGGCGGCGGAATGCTGGCGATCCTCCGGTGATCTTCGAATGGGTCTTTTTAGGCCCAATTTCTTTCGTTCTTGATTATTACTTTTAAGTCCTTATTTTATTACGTTTAGGTCCTTTTATTGCATATGGGTCCAGACATTTTCACTTTAATCCCTGTAGTTTTAAAATACTTTTTATTTCTTTTATTTTCTTTGTGAATTTTGCATGTGGCCCCCTGCATAGTTCATCTTTTAATTCTTAACATATTAATGCATGTTTTTATCACATTTGGGTCCCTAGAACATAGTTTCTTTACATTTAGGTCCAGAACATTTGCATATAACCTTTGAAGCTTTTTTAAAATAAGTTTTCTCTGTGAAGTTTGCATTTTGAACCTTGAAGATTCTAAAAATCACACTGTCCTTCATCAAAGTAGATTTTTCTTTATAGTTTGCTCCTAGACTTTTGCATTAAGCCCCTAGAACTTTAAAAAATGAGTTTTCTTTGTGTATTTTGCATCCTAGACCTCAAAAAACTTCATAATTTCTCTGACCAACATAAAAGCCTCATTATGTCACAATCAGACCCTGAAATTTTGCAAAAAGGTCCCTAGATTGACATTAAATCAATTCAGAGCATAAAATTTACATTTTAACCCTTAGATTAATTCCAAATCCATCATTTAGGGTTTTAAATGTTTTCTTTCATGTTTTTGGGACATATTTCACTCATTTCACCTCATATTCTGCATTTAACCATTGATTCCATTTAAAAAGCATGTTTTCACTGAGATTTGATCCTTAGCTTTACATTTTGGCCGCATATGCACTCATATGTGAATTTTGCACTTTAGACTTTGAATTTTCAGGAAATTATCCAAGTGCAAATTTTACATCCCTGTTCCACATTGACATTGGACCCGTCATTTTCATGTTAGGATAGATGTCATGAGCATACTTTTCATCCAGTTTCTCAGTCTTTTCTGTGAATTTTGCATTTTAGCTCCTATGTTTGTCCCTTATTGCGCTTACATCTTTTTATTGATTTTCTCTTCCTTGCTTCTTGCAAATAACATCTTCTAGACATTTGACACACATTTTGACACAACTTAGGCCATGCATCACTTTCACGTAGGCATTTATCTGTACATTTCAAATCCGTTTTTCTTACATGTGCATTTAGGTAGCGAGCATCTCATGCCTTTTCTTTAGTGGGTTCCTTTCTCCACTTTATCTTCAGAATCCCTTATCCAATGTCCAATTTGATTTACTTTAATCTTACATTTCAGATTTTTGATTTGATTTGGATTTCATCGCCCAAGGGCGTACATTAACAGGCCTGAAGGCCGACATTTGTCCCTACCACGAATTATTTTTCCCTTTTTTGATTTTCACAACTTTTTCATGATCCCGAGGACTTGGGTTGACTTGGCTTGTCATCTTTTTGATATCATTATGTTTTTCAGAAGTGTTCTTTAACCAAACCTCGTCATTTCATGTGATTTTTTGCGATTTTGTCAATTCATGTGGGTTTCTTCGCAATTTTCGGACATCATCTTGCACATCCATCCAGTCTTGTCATGGCATACATATTAGCATGATTAGAGCATGATCCAAGTTTAGCAAACATCCATCTAGCCTTTAGCAAACAATCTAGATTAGAAAGATCGAGTTTATCGGGCGTACGAGGGTGCCTAACACCTTCCTCGTGCATAATAGGAATCCTTACCTATTCTTTGGTTAGCAGACGTCCGGCCTTCACATCTGCACCTCATGCATCCAATCTTTTTTGTTGTTTTCCTCATCTTTCCCTTAAAAGACTAGGTGGCGACTCCTCTTTTCTTTTTCTTTTATCTTTCCTTGCACCTTCGCCATCTTGGCATGGCTGTGATCTCCTTCCCTCTAGCGCGGCTCCACGTTGGGGCTTCCTCGGGTTGACATGGTGACACCTGTCATAAAGGAGAATCTTTATTTGATGTCACATTTAGAAAGATTCCAACCTGATTGTGAGATTAGTATTAATATTCTTTGTACAATCATGAAAATCTAGGTTTATTATGAGCTATTTTGATAAATTGCGACCTAAGCTCACATGTAACGTCTCCAATTCCTATAATAATTTAAAATAAATTAAATTACAAGAAATTAAAAGCTAAGCAGTAATATCAATGACCAGGAACTTGTGTGTGCGGCTACGAGACACTAGACTATGTGCACTATGCTAAAACCCATCAACTTGCCTGCATCTGCAATCCAAAACCACGAGAAATAGGTGTGAGTGACAAAAGCAACCCAGCATGCATCCCACGAAAATGACAAAAAACAAAACTATAATTAATCTTTCCTTTAAAATCATTTCGCAAACCTTTTCACTGAAATCACCAAAACCCAAAAATCTAGGCCCAACAAGCAGAAAACCACAAAATAGGGCCCTACCTGGCCCAAATCGACAAACGAGGGCTTTACCAACCCAAAACCACCAACAATGCCCTCAATGGGCAAAACCACATATAATGAGTAGAGAAGTCCAACGTAAGGCAACCAACTCTAACCACAAGTAGCCATCAAAGTGCACTGCACAGCCATGGTGAAGCCACCTTGTGTAGGAGCGATTACTGTCTCGCGATTCTCCCACCTGAAGAATTCTCACAAAGCCATCCCTTCTTTAGGAAGGTAGTCCTGTCTCTCAAAACGCTACCAACTACGAGACACATGTCCCACCCGTACTGGCCATCACAGGATATGCCTTCTCACAGCGTCCTCCTCACGGTACTCAAGAAGGAGTCTCATACCTCCACACCCGACAACACCTGAACCTCAGTTCTTACGACAACAGTGGGAGTATTATACCTCCCTATCATGCCATAAAACACATCAACCCGCGGACCTCAATCTCGGCACTGCGAACGACAGTTAAGGAGTATCCTAGCTCCAAGACATGACGAACACTCTGTAGACACCTCGATTTTGAGGTGGCTCATAAGTAAAACTCTCCAGATGTTGCTATGGATGCGGGAAGTTCAACCACTTTCGAATCCTATTTGACATTTTTAACTAGCTAGATATCATTGCATAAATCGACCACAAGCCCATAGCAAGCCCGTGGCCCAATTAGCAATTCAGGTAGCTAGTGGAGAGCACCAATGTGGAGCACCTGGTTGGAGCACCTGATTGGAGCACTATAGTGGCACACCTAGTTGGAGCACCAAGGTGGCGCACTTAGCTGGAGCACCATCCTGGCACACCTAGTTGGAGCACCATCCTGGCGCACAACCACTTTTTAGAGTATTGGTTGCTGGCTTGCCATCTCCCATGTCTGTAACCCTTGCCAGTGGATATTCCCTATGAATCTACGCCAGACTCTTCGTTTACGAGGCTGTCTGCATCCCATGGGAGTTACCCTTGTGAAGCTCTATAAAAGGACCCCCATTGGCAATCATTTGGCACACTTGGTTAATCCTAAGCAAGCTATCCACTTACTCCAACAACTCTCTCTCGTTTTTCATGAGAATATCTTGGCTGTCTAGAGCATCTCCAGCTTCCCCAAAGCAACAAGGAAGTATTATCTTGAGTTTTCTAAGAAGGAACACCTTGGGTAAGGTAGGTTCATCTCCCTTCTTTTATTTATAAGGCATGTCATAAACTTCATAGATAATCTGATTTTATGCTGCAAATATGTCTTTCATCTCTGTTTCTTTCACATAGAGAATCATGATTCATGCACTCATATCAATAGCCAATATGCTTTCTATGTGTTTATCATTTGTATAAGATTATTGACCTTATTAACTCATACATATTCTTTAGAATCCTAAGCATGTATGCAGTCGTCAACCTATGATTTGGCATGATTTGAAACTAGTGATAAAAGACTTTCATTTGTTTGTATCTCATTATGTTTCTGTCACTTATTATCTGTATAACTGATTTGGGTTAAAGGAAAAGTCATCGATCTCTGAAATCTGGACCAGATTCTGAATCAGACTGTAGTCTGATTCAGGGTTTCTAGGGAGCACCATTCTGGCACACCAAAGTGGCACACCAGAGTGGCGCACCTTACCAGAGCACCATTTTGGTGCACCACTCTGGTGCACCAGTCTAGTGAGAGAGCAAATCGCCCTGTTTGCATCATAATCTGCATGGTTTCCCGGATGCTTTTGACTCTAATTTTCCTGGTGTTGATTCTCTGGTATTACATGTCTTTGCATGCACGTTTTCAGCTTAAGATGATACTATTTTTAAGACTTTTGCACCTTGCATGTTTAGCTCATCACTGAAATCTGGTAGGCTGATTGCCCCATGGACTCCTATATGGAGATTCTTATGCATCAGTCCATGATCCAGATAGTATGGCTGATTCTTGTTGTCTTTATTTGGCATAAAAAGGGTGTGATCTTGTGTGAGGCATATCGCCTTTGAGCACAAGATCCATGTTATCTTTTCATGTTTGGATTTTCATAGATTATTAAGGTGCATTTTTGAGTTTACAAGGACTTTGCATTGTATGATATTCTAGAATCCATCATATTACATGATATTGCATTGCTTGGCATTCTGATTTCCTCTGGCACACTTTCCTGGCACCCCAGTAGAGAACATAGGTGGCACACCAGACTGGAGCACCAGTCTGGCGCACTAGCCTGTTTTCTGTTGCACGCAGCTGCATTTGGCATGTTTGGATTTGCTTTTGGTTTTCTCTGGTTATCTCCCTAGGTATGTCAGGAAGACCCCCACTCTTTTTTCAGCCTCTTTTATGCATGATAGATCATGTTTTGCATATAGTAAAGTAAGGATGAAAATCACTCGAAGTTATTAGATCTTTGATCTTATTTATGCAATATCCTTGCATCAATGCTTGACCCACGATACGAGTGATCCTTCTGAGCATTAGGACACACCCTATAGCCCATACACCCATGTTTAGCATAAGACACCATAGCATGGCATTGCATATCGCCCTCGGGCATACAGAAAAGGCTGAAAAGTCGACATTTCATATAAGTAAACAAGAAACCCATTAAAAGACCAATTTCCGGGCGCACGAGGGTGCCTAATACTTTCCTCGTGCGTAACAGGGATCCTTGCCCACTTCTGGTTTATGAAGTCCTTTTCCATTGGTTTTATTGCATGATTTGAATGTTTTAAGCGATTTTCCTCGTCTTCCGTTTTTAAATAGACTAGGTGGCGACTCCTGCATTTTATCATTATTTTTGTTATTTTTGCTGTGACTTTGCCGATCCTCACGCATTTGGCCTTTCATGCCAATCACCAGGCTATAGCCGGCATGGTTACAGGAACTGGCGACTCTGCTGAGGATAACCAAATCCCAACTTTTGTTTTGGGTTTCTCGTTTACTTTGGCTTTTCCTCCTTGTTTACCTATTTCCATGCTTTGCTTTGATTGTCCCTTTATAAGTGGTGTTTTTTCGTACATGCATGCCTTTTATATAATGGGTGTTTTCCTTTTTACATTTGCTATGTCATCACTGTTGCACATAACCTGCACATGCTTCTGTTTGTTAATTCATATCTGATTTGCATGTTTATTTCCCTTCTTGTATATGCCATGTTTAGGAGATTAGAGACATGTCTGCTCTCCCCATTTGGTTAATGAAAATATAAAAAACCAAAATCAATAAAACATAAGGCAAACTAGTGACAAATTGCAAATTTTCCCCCACGATTTAATAAAATTGCAAGTAAAAGACTCAAAGCATACTTTACATTCATCATATTGGGCATGCATCTTCTCATCTCCTAAGTCTACCTATACAATTTGTGAAGGACATTTCTTGGTGTCTCATCCTATGGCTTTGGTGTGGGATGAAATATCAAGTGTGTCCCCCCTTGTCTGGGGTCGTGTCGGTGTTAGTAGAGGGTACAACCTACTGCTTTGGCAGAGGACGAGAACCCGAACACACCACCCTTTCACTACCTAGGCTTTGGCTGGGATTTAGAACGGGGACCTTAATCTTTCTAACCTTGAGTCAGAAACCTATTCACCCCTGTGTGAACCTAGAGTAGATGGCTTAGTAGGACACCCCTAGGTTGCGAGGGAGCGCATACTAGAGGCATTCATGCATTTTGCATCTCATACCACCATAAACATTGCATATTTTCTAACTTATTTGTTTATATGCATAGAATTCTTGTTAGCGTGCAAGTTTCTATAGCCTGAGCTCGATACCTTTCTTTTCGCTGACTCTTGTTGCGACCCCATTCTCAACCACGTCTCCCGAGTTATTTGTCACTTTCGACGATAGATCGTCCTAGGATTCGTCCTCTCATTCCCAGCCGCAGTCCGATCCATACTTGCTCGTGATCCGCCATGGCCCAGCATACCAGCGAGCCCCTTTCCCCTGCTGTTCAGGAGGAGGTCCCCATTTCGGTGTACGCTTCCTTTGTGTCTGTTCCAGTTATCTCTGCTGCCTCCCTTTCGCACTAGCTTCAGGAGGACCTCCGCCACCCAAGCTCTGTGTCCCTATGGCTACCCAGCCTTCGAGACCATTTGCTTGGTCTTCTGCTACTGTTGGGGCCCCAGCAGTTGAGTCTGTTCCTCCCTAGGGCTATGTGTTTACTAGCCCTCCCTCGACTGCGGCTGTCTGTGCAGTAGCCTCCCCGCAGTTTGCACAATTGGGGTCTCAGCTTCCGGTTTCTTACCCTGCTTTGCCTCCATCCTTTGGAGCCGCTAGTGATGATCCAGTCACCGCGCAACTGCAACAAATGTCGACCCTCGCCTAGCAGTTGTAGGGCTTGGCACTAGCACTCCAGCCCTTCTCAGCTTTGTCCTTCTCGACTCCCGAGTTGCCTTTGCAACTGTATCTAGGATCACAGTTTGCACCCACTGCACCACCCCCACAGCCGTCACCGTCCCTCGTCTCTCCAGCAATAGGGGTGTCGACATTACCTTTTGTGACACCATCACAGCATGCATCTCTCTTATCTAGTGGCCAGCCTTCTAGGCTAGCGGGAGCACAGCCCTCCATGAGCGTTATACCTGAGGCCATTCCAGTCTAGCAGCTCTTGCCCCTACACTCTGCACCACCTATAGCACCACCCCCTGCATTATCTTCACCCTTGTATCAAGCCTCATTTTTTGTCCCCCAGCACACAACACCCATGCACGGGTACACTAACCATCCTGCCATAGCACCAGACGGCGGAATGGTGGATTCGGAGGAGCCCTAAGGGGTGACCCATACAGTGTACGCGGCACTCGCTTCAGTTGCACAATCCACAGCTGCAGTAGCTCCAGACGCTCTCCTTGCGAGGATGAATGATTTGGAGCGCATTCTCTGGCACGTGCTGGGTGGGGACCGCCGGTCCTACCAATTCTGGGAACTCTATTTTTTCCTAGAGGCGACTCTCCCACTGAATTTCCAAATCTCAGAATTCGACAAATACAATGGTAAGGGCTGCCCAATTTCCCACCTTAGAGCCTATTGCGGTGATCTCGCACAGCTTCAAGCTGATGAGAGATTACTCATCTGCTGGTTCACTTCCCTCGACATGGCCACCATACGGACTTGGGACGATCTGGCCCAGGCATTCCTCGAACAATACTCCTTTAATCTTGACTTAGTCTCAAAGCAGGAGGACTTAGTCGCCCTTAAGCAGAGGCCCCAAGAAACATTTGGGGAGTATGTTGAATGTTGGCGGTCCTTGGCATCACAGGTCAAAGATAGACCTTTCGACGAGGAGTCTATTAAGATTATGATCCGAGGAGCACAGCCAGCAGTCGGGGCTCTACTTAGCATCCAACCAGTCACCACTTTCTCTGTATTGCTCCGGGCGGGCGCCCGTGTTGAGAGCTCACTGCGCGGTGGCAGTTTTCTAGCGCTCTTTGGATTTGCCAAGCAGGCCACTGCCTCATATAGTGGCGCTAGCAGTAGCTACAACAACAACAATAATGCCATTCCACCTAAAAGGCGGGATCCCTCCAAGAACACAGTTTCCTATATTAGATCCCCTGCTGCTCCTGCAAATGTCCGCTCGCCCCCGCAACGCCAAGTAGTGTATGCACCCACACCTACACCTAGAGCACCGCATTCATCACACATTACCCACACTGCCACACTAGTGTACCATACCCCCACCGGCCAGGATGCGCCCACCGGTGGCATATCCGCAGCCGAAGCGACAACGCCGTGACAGGCGCCATTATACCCCTTTAGTGGAGCCAATGAGCATGGTATTCCCCAAAGTTGCGACCTTGCTAAGGCTACCTGAGGTGCGCCCACCGCCTAATCAACTCCCTGCCTGGTTTAACATGAATGCGTTCTGCAATTTCCATCGGGTGGCAGGTCACTCGACGGATAATTGCCTAACACTCAGGGACGCTGTCCAGGACTTGATTGACCAGAAGGTCATAGTGATTAGTACTCAGGTAGCCGGTCCAGCACCCACACCAGTAGCCGCACAAGCACCACCAGCACACACCAACATAGTTAGTCAGCCTTTACCACAGCATTCACTCTCGGGAGCACTAAGTTCCTCAGGAGTCAATTTTGTTTCTTCTTCTGAGTCTATTTCACCCCCATCCTTCCAACTGATCTGATTCATGATGAGTCGTCTCCTTTTCCAAGCCACTTGTATCGTTCTTTCCTTGGTGGTTCCGAGGAATCTATTAACATGATTCATCCGATTGTCAAGTCAGAGTACACCGTGGCGTCGCCTGTCATATACTCCCAGCCTCCAGCCCCGATTTGCTTACTAGCCTGGCCCCAGTCAGGGCTGAGTCACCCATCCTATCCTCAGACCCAACAGTACCCTCAGACTTATCCTCAGACTTACCCTCGTGCTTACCCGCATTCTTCCACCACACCTTTACAGTTAATCGCCTGCCCTCAGTTGTTGTGACTCTTACCCACGACACGCATCGTGTCCCTTACAACTATGCCATAGGAATGTGCGCAGAAGTGACATGATCGGGTAGAGTGTACAAACCCCCAACACCAAGGCCTATGTCCTCAACACAGAACCCAAACCTGTCACAGGCCCAGTCTAGATCGCCAGGACCCATAGCACCAACCCTTGTCCAATTACAGGCACACTCCCCACAACTGTCTATGCCTAGAGTAGCACCACCTGTCCCTACAAGTAGTAGCCAACCCTTAGCCGATATAACCGGTCAACTTAAGAAGGTTAAAGCCGATATCCTTATTTGGGACCTAATTCACACGTCAGCAGAGCACAGGGAAGACTTCCTCAGAGTTTTCCAAGCTGCCCGTGTATCCCTAACCATAGAGCCAGCAACTTTGGAGAGCATGGTAGGAATGATAGCGGCGCCACAAGTTATCTCCTTCTCTAGTTTAGAGTTACCTCCATCCGACACCAACCATAATTCCCCCTTGTTCATCATCGCGCAGTATCAGAGCTTTCGTGTCCCCCTCACATTGGTAGACAATGGAGCAGGCTTAAATGTCTGCCCCTTGCAAACAGCAAGTGCAATCGGATTCAAGTTTGAAGACATTACACCAGCCGTGCAGGGGATGACAGCTTTCGATAATACGCATCATGATGCACTTGGGATCTTAATCATTCCTTTGACCATAGGACCTGCTCGCTTCGACGTAGAATTTTATGTCGTTGATATCAAACCCTCTTTCAACCTTTTGCTTGGACGCCCTTGGCTTCACAAGCATCAGATCATTCCCTCAACCCTCCATCGTATGATTAAGTTCTACTGAGATGACAATGTTGTTGTTGTCATGGCAAGAAAATATGGAGAAGGTTGAGTCAGTCTCTGCAGTGGCCCCCCAGACCATTCATTTTGAACCAAAACCTTCTGATGTCCTTTATCAGGTTAACCGATTTGAGCCAGTTAATTTCATTCCTCCTCTTGAACCCGTCGGCCATTTGGCCACTTGCGGTAACCCCCATTTGATGGTTGATAATCTATGTCGCAAGTGGGGATAAGAGAAGGGATCGCCTCTTGGGCATTATGGCCAAGGAATCGCCGAGCCGAGTCGATTGAGGCAGAAGAATGGATAAAGCACGAAGGTTTGCGGTATGAATGTCGGCGCCAAAAGAAGAGATCGCCACACTCTGGTAAGTCTTCCAAGATGTTTATTCCACAGAATTTAGCAAACTTCACCAGTGCAGGCATCTTGGATCCAAACCAAAGCTCGTACACAATATCAGCACCACAGCCGTCAACTTGGGTCTATCCAGAAGAGTTATGTGGAGACAGTGGCCAGTTAGGGACAAAGCAGGGTATCAAATAGATCAGTGGCCAGTTGCAAATATATTCAACAGTTCCAAGACCAGGACAGTTAGCAGTTGGTCAAGCAGTGGTCCATAAGGTAGACTCGGGGAGTGGCCAAGAAGATGATGACATCGGCGATCTGGACATTTTATTCCAGGAACAGCTAGATGTGATCGCAAAGGATTTGGCAGAGCATGACCGGGCCAGGAAGGGCAAGGTAGTTATTCCACTACCACAGACAGAATCAACAATACCACCGCAGGACCAGGTATCAATTATGGTCCTGCATGAGACAGAGAAGAGGGATGCTAGACCAATGGAGTTAATCTCTTGTCAGCCGGGAGGCAGGTCTAGTTGGTATTGGCAGTATAAACCTCACTTGGAGGGTGAGTGTCAAAAAAAAAAAAACAACTTGAGTTGAGCACAAGTAAGACAGGCGGTAGTAGTCTCACTAGCTTGCAGCAAGACAGCCGCCAGCAGGCAGAACCATTTGTAAATAGCAGAGAAGAAAAAGAAAATCCAAAAAAATAAAAAAAAAACTAATCAAAAAATAGACAGGTATCAAATTCAGAGGCAGGGACCCCCAATTCCTCAGATGATCCGGACAGGAAAGCAGAAGATGTTGCACAATGTCGATATAAGAACATGAAGATCACTGTGACTATCATGAAGCGCCATCAGGGTGCTGAATCAGGAGAGATCCTTTCAGTTGACATCACAGATCCGACATTTGAGCAAGAAATCCTGTCAGAACTTATTGCCTACGAAGAGGAGGACGAGATCAATGGAGCGGATGATGACACAAATGAGCCACCGCCGTTTCTATTTCATGATAATGACCCATAAGGTCCAAATCTTCATGTGGAAGAGGAGACGGAGCTTATCAATATCGACACGGCAGAAGATATTAAAGAAACACGCATTAGTGCCAAATTATCACCACAAGCAAAGGCAAAATTTATAGCTTTGTTGAAAGAGTATGTAGATGTCTTTGCATGGAGCTATGATGGCATGGTTGGGTTAGACATTGAGGTGGTAGTACATACATTACCACTAATACCAAATTCAAAGCCAGTCAAGCAGAAGCTTCGCAGATGGTGACCTTAGTGGCTCCTGAAGCTTAAAGAGGAAATCATGAAGCAGCATAAAGTCAATTTTCTTAAGGTTGTGCTGTATCCTTAGTGGCTCGCCAATGTGGTGCCTGTGTCGAAGAAGGATGGGTGGGTTTGCATGTGCATTGACTATCGAGATCTCAATAAAGCGAGCCCCAAAGACGATTTCCTACTCCCCCACATAGATATTCTTGTGGACAACACCGCAGGACATAAAATGTTGTCATTTATGGACGGGTTTTCCGGATATAATCAAATTAGAATGGTCGAAGAGGATATGGAGAAGACATCTTTCATTACCCCATGGGAGGTCTTCTGTTATAGAGTAATGCCATTCTCACTGAAGAATGCAGGCGCGACATACCAGAGGGCCATGACAGCATTATTCCACGATCTTATGCACCAAGAAGTTGAGGTGTATGTAGATGACATGATTGCAAAGACAAAAGAGCCCGAGGATCATCTCTTCTGTTTAAAGAAATTGTTTGACCGCCTGAGGAAGTATAAGCTCCGCCTCAACCCCAACAAATGTGTATTCGGGGTATCTTCTGGAAAGCTCCTGGGTTATATTATCAGTCAGAGAGGGATTGAAGTGGACCCTCACAAGGCTAGAGCTATTATTGACATGCCTCCCCCTACCACTGAGAAGGAAATTCGTGGATTATTGGGGCTGTTGCAATACATTAGCCGGTTCATTGCACAACTCACACCAATATGTGAACAAATATTCAAGCTCCTGAGGAAGAATGCCCAAACGCACTGGAATGACGAGTGTCAAATGGCCTTTGACAAGATCAAGCAACTTCTGGTAATACCTCCAGTGTTAGTTCCTCCCACGCCAGGACGACCTCTGTTATTATATCTCTCAACAGACCTTGAAATTTTGCAGAAAAGTCCCTAGATTGACATCAAATCAATTCTGAGCATAAAATTTACATTTTAACCCTTAGATTAATTCCAAATCCATCATTTAGGGTTTTAAATGTTTTCTTTCATGTTTTTGGGACATATTTCACTCATTTCACCTCATATTCTGCATTTAACCATTGATTCCATTTAAAAAGCATGTTTTCACTGAAATTTGATCCTTAGCTCTACATTTTGGCTGCATTTGCACTCATGTGTGAATTTTGCACTTTAGACCCTGAATTTTTAGGAAATTATCCAAGTGCAAATTTTACATCCCTGTGCCACATTGACATTGGACCCATCATTTGCGTGTTAGGATAGATGTCATGAGCATACTTTTCATCCAGTTTCTCAGTCTTTTCTGTGAATTTTGCATTTTAGCTCATATGTTTGTCCCTTATTGCGCTTACATCTTTTTATTGATTTTCTCTTCCTTGCTTCTTGCAAATAACATCTTCTAGACATTTGGCACACATTTTGACACAACTTAGGCCATGCATCAGTTTCACGTAGGCATTTATCTGTACGTTTCATATACTTTTTCCTCACATGTGCATTTAGCGAGCTAACATCTCATGCCTTTTCTTTAGTGAGTTCCTTTCTCCACTTTATCTTCAGAATCTCTTATGCAATGTCCAATTTGATTTACTTTAACCCTACATTTTAGATTTTTGATTTGATTTGGATTTCATCACCCAAGGGCGTACATTAACAGGCCTGAAGGCCGACATTTGTCCCTACCACAGATTATTTTTCCCCTTTTTGATTTTCACGACTTTTTCATGATTCCGAGGACTTGGGTTGACTTGGCTTGTCACCTTTTTGATATCATTATGTTTTTCAGAAGCGTTCTTTAACAAAACCTCATCATTTCATGTGATTTTTTGCGATTTTGTTAATTCATGTGGGTTTCTTTGCAGTTTTCGCACATCATCTTGCACATCCATCTAGTCTTGTCATGGCATACATATTAGCATGATTAGAGCATGATCCAGGTTTAGCAAACATCCATCTAGCCTTTAGTAAGCAATCTAGACTAGAAAGACCGAGTTTATCGGGCGTACGAGGGTACCTAACACCTTCCTCGTGCGTAATAGGAATCCTTACCCATCCTCTGGTTAGCAGACGTCTAACCTTCACATCTGCACCTCATACATCCAATCTTTTTGTGGTTTTCATCGTCTTTCCCTTAAAAGACTAGGTGGTGACTCCTCTTTCTTTTTCTTTTATCTTTCCTTGCGCCTTCGCCATCTTGGCATGGCTGTGATCTCCTTCCCTCTGGCGGGATTTTACGCCGGGACCTCCTTAGGTCAGCATAGTCACAGAACTGGCGACTCCATTGGGGATGATAACAAGATTCCAGCTTTCAGGTTAGTCGTTTTTGTTTGCTTTGGCTTCATATGTTGTTTGTTTGCCTCATTGGTGATTGTCTGTTTATTTCACACATTTGCTATGTCATTGCACACACATGCTATTTATCATGCCTTTTGATGTGATGGATGTTTTCCTTTTCATAATCATGATGCCATGACACTAGCACATGCCATGATCATGCCTTTTGTTTGTTGTTTGCTTACTTGCTTGCCTTGCTTGTGTGTTTTCTTCCCTTTTTTGCACTTGACATGCCAAGGAGAGTAGAGACATGTTTGTTTCCCTCTTCTGGTTAAAATAAAACACACAAACTCGGAGAACAATTAATAAGGCAAAACTAGAGACCAAATTAAACTCTCCCCCTCGGTTAATAAAATGCAAGTAAAAGACACTAAAGCATATTGCATGATTGAGCATATAGGCATGCATTCTTCTCCCTTGAGTCCACCTACAGTCTGTGAAAAGCAATTCTAGTAATCCATTCTATAGCATTGGCGTAGGACGTGTTGCTAAGTTTGTCCCCCCTTGTCTGGGGTCGTGTCGGTGTTAGTAGAGGGTACAACTCCATGCTACTGCAGGAGACGAGGCCACCAACGTACCACTCGTTCATTGCCTGCGCTTTGGCCAGGATTTAAAGTGAGGACCTTTACTTTCTAGCCTGAGTCGGAGACCTATTTACCCACGTGTGATCTTGGAGTAGATGACCTTCTAGGAAACACTTAGTTGGTGAGAGAGGGCATGTTAGTTGCATCCTTGTGCATGAATGCCATTCACGCCACCATCACAAACTGCATTTTGTTGCTGGTTCTAACCCCAGCCAGTTTTCTTTTTTCCAGGTAGTAGAGCGTGAGTTCCTTAGTCACTGCTCGAGCATTCTTGCCTTGGCTCCCCTAATTGCGACACCTCGTTGCCGATCATCTTTTCCTGAGTTATCTGTCACTTTGATGATAGCTCGTCCTAGGATTCATCCCCTCGTTTGCTACCGTAGCCTGGTTCTCACCCGTTCCCGGTCAGCTATGGCCTAGTATACTAGTGAGTCTCTTCCTACCGCTGTTGTTCCTAAGGGCACCTCCTTTGCGGTCCCTCCTACTCTTGCTGTGTCTCCAGCCACTCGTTCTGTCCCCTTTGTGCACCACGGAGGTTCTGTCCCCAATCCTGTAGGACACCCACTGACCTTGGCCAGTTTGGAGCCAGGCAATGAGTCTATCTTAGTGACCCCAGCTCGGGTTCCAGATGTATCACTCATGGCCTCACTTTATTAGGGTTTCTTCTCTCTCAACACCCAACCCACTGTGGCAACATCTCTTGTGATCTCCCTGCCTCCAGGGCAACCCATTACTGTCCCACCTTTGACTTCGGGACCTCTGATTGTGCCATCCCTCACTATCCCTGAGGGATCCCCTACCGCACAGGCGGAATATCTATTGGCCCTCATCCAGAAGATCGAGGGCATGGCCTTTGCTATTCAGTCCACCATAGAACAGAACATTCCTGAGGCTCCCCGACAGCCTGCTCTGGTGTCCTAGGCATTGGCACCACCACCTCAGCCCTCACCCCAGCTCCTCACTACATCCACATTAGGTGTGATACCACAGGCTCAGACACACAACATCCCTGCATAACATTCAACTCCAGCATCTGGCAGTCAACCCCTCGGGTTGGCAGGAGTGCAGCATCCTCAAAGCTTGTTGCCTAGCACTGTACCACTGCAGCAGTTGTTGCTCCCACACTCAACACCCACTACTACATAGTTTTCTGTTCATCCTCCCTTTGCACACCATCAAGTCCAGGCACCTTCACCTCCACAATCACACCCAGCACTCTTGCACGGATATGCTGGCCATCATGCCGCAGCACTAGGTGGCATAATGGTGGATCCAGAGGAGCACTTAGGTGCGACCCACACAGCATATGTGGCCCTTCCCCCTGCTGCATCATCCTCATCGGCAGTAGCCCTAGATACCCTCCACGCTAGGGTAGGTGACCTGGATAGAGCTCTTCGATAAGTGCAGGGAGGCGATCACCAACCCTACGGATTCCGGGATCTCTGTTATTTCCTAGAGGCGACACTCCCATCGCAATTCCAAATCTCGGATTTCGAGAAATATAACGGTAAGGGTTGCCCTATTTCACTTCTTCGGGCATATTGCGGAGATCTTGCTCAGCTTCAGGCTGACGAGAGGCTGCTAATCCGCCTCTTCCAAAAGAGTCTCACCGGTCCAGCCCTCAAGTGGTTCACGTCGCTTGACATGGGCTCGATCAAGACTTGGAACAACCTCTCGCAGGCGTTCGTGGACCAATATGCCTTTAACCTCGACTTGGTCCCAAAGAGGGAGGCCCGTGTTGCCACAAAATAGAAGCCCCATGAGCCGTTTGGGGAGTATGTCAGCCGATGGCGTGCCCTTGCATCACAAGTAAAGGATAAACCTTCCAATGAGGAGTCTATCAAAATCGTTATCCGAGGAGTGCAACCTGATGTTGGGGCTCTGTTGAGCATTCAACCTGTCACAACCTTCCCATCTCTGATTCAGGCAAGTGCGTGCGTAGAGAGCTCCCTCCACAGTGGTAGCTTTCCCGCGCTCGCCACTTTTGCCAAACAAGCCTCATTCTCGGATCACCAAGCGAGCAGCAACACTCGCAACGGTGCTGGCACCAGTTACCCTAAGTGGTGGGATACTCCTAAGCTTGCCATCGCATACGTAGGGTCAACCGCCACGCTCGTTGTAGACACCCCGATTTTGAGGTAACTCATTGATAAGGCTCCAGTTGTTGCTTTGGATATGGCTGACCCTTGGACCAACCTTAAACCCGTAGCAAGCCTGCAGCCCAATCTAAAAACCAGACCAATAGGGGAGAGTACCTAGCTGGCACACCAAACTAGCACACCAACCCAGCACACCAACCTAGCACATCAACCTAGCGCACTTCCCTAGCACACATAGGTGGCGCACTTAGC
>JAMKQA010010657.1:0-24145 GCA_024699735.1 Posidonia australis
TTTTGCATGATTTTTCATGTTATGGTTTTCCTTGTCTTCCATAATAGATTAGGTGGCGACTCCATTTGTTTTGTGTTTTTTCGACGTGATTTTGCCGATCCGATTTCGCATTCATTTGCGGAATCACCTCGTTGGCATGGTTACACTTCCAAACTGATGATGTTAAAGCTCTTAAAAATATCGATCAAACTTTCATCACTTTCATCCTTAAAAAGCTTAAAGCTGAGAAAATTCAAAATTATCAACTTATTAGCTTGTTCAACAGCACCTACAAAATTATATCAAAATGTTCTACTTCCAAGCTAAGTCCTATTCGTAATACTCTTCTAGATGATTCGCAAAAAGCCTTTATTCTGGGTCGTAATATTAATGATTGTTTTATTATGACATAAGAAACCCTTCATTTTCTTTACTTCTCTCATTTGCAAAGAGTCGTGATAAAATTAGACTTCAAGAAAGCCTTTGATAATTTTAATTAGGACTTTCTCCTAAACTCCCTAGTAGGCTTTGGGTTTGGTAATAAATATATTTCTTGAATGAAAATGTGTATTTACACTACTAATTTCTCTATTCTAATTAATGGATCACCTAAAAGTCATTTTGGTGCCTCTAATGGTCTTATACAAGGGAATTCCTTATCCTCCCTTTTATTTATTATGATTACTCACATTCTTAATAGGATGCTTTACCTTGAAAAAGAAATAATTTGATTAGTAGGATTAGATTTCTGAATAACGGATCTGAGGTGTTGACTATTCAATATGTAGATGACACATTACTTTTTCTATCTCCATTTGATGAGTGTCCCATCAATTTCAAGAGAATACTTTATTATTTTAAGCTTGTTCTAATTAAAAAAATATTTTCCATAAGCCTTCGCTCACTAGGATTAGGATCGCTTATGAACTAGTTGAATAATATAGTTCTATTTTAGGATGCATTCAAGCTCCTCTTCCCATATCCTACCTTGGGCTCCTTACTCACTTTAAAAACACTTCATAGTGACTAGGCAATAGTTCTTGACAAACTACTAGATTGAACTGCTAGAAAAATACATATCTGTCACTTAAGTGTCATATCACACTGCTTAACTTAGTGTTATTTGCCATCTTGACTTACTACTATCTATTGTACACCTTTCAATCAAGATTGAAAAAGAAATTGATAAAATTCACAAATGTTTTTTTTTCGAAATTCAAGTTCATCTGGTAATAAGGGGATACCATCTAGTCAAATGGCAAAATTTGAAGAGAAAACAACAAAATGGTCGTGGAATTATAAATATCTAAAATTTTAATATTACACTTAAATGCAAACTCCTTTGGAAGTTTCTAGCAAACAAAGGCAATCTTAAATGGTATAATCTTCTTAAGAGTAGGCATCTTTGCTACAATAATTTTGGAATAATACTTAATTCTACTTCTAAAGACTCCTCCCCTTTTTAGAAGAAATTAAAATCTTGTTATATAATGGTTAATAACTTCAACTCCTTTTCAGTTAATAATGGCAATGCCATTATCTTTTGGGAAAGTAAATAGATAGATAATACTCCTTTAAAGTTTAGGACAAAGAGATGGACTTTTTCAATATAAACCTTAACTTGAACATGCGCCATTCCCATTCTCTCCTACCCTACTTAAATGATATCATAAATACTGTCTTCCTCTTATCTGAGGAAGATTTTATCTCTTAGATGCTATCTGGAAGTATATATATATTTTTTGTCAAAAGCTGCCATGACATTCTAAATGATGGTAGATTAAGGTCAGTTTTTAAAATAAGTATTTGAAAAAATTTAACTCTCTTAAAGATTAAAATCTTTGCTTAACTTACTTTTCACGACAAACTATTATCTCTGGCAAATTTAGTGAAGAGAGGTTAGACCGGTCTACTCCACTGTGATTTATGTGGCTTTTACGAAGAATTTGTTACTTACCTTTTATTTCATTATCCTATTTCAAAAGCTATTTGAGATTTTTTCTTACATAATGCAAATAGTTATTTGTCTCTTATAAGTTTATCTCAAACATTCACTTTTAAGCATTTACTTAAATTTTATATTAATATCAAAGATTAGAATATACTTGTTTTGGCTACTAGTTGGTGTCTTTGGTTCAATCCAAATGAAGTTATTTTTTTGTAATAATAGAAGAGATTTTTGCTTAATATTTCATCCTATCACGTCTTTAACAAAATTTTAGTAAGAAAATTTAATTATTGGAAAAGATACTACAACTTCTTCAATCTTGACTAACTACCGGTAAACACAGCATAAATTGGGATCTAATCCATAATATCCAAGGAAACTCTTTTGCATCTAATCTAACTAGACATCGAAGTTCAGGAGACATTGGTGATCCCTCCTTTGACCTCTCCTAATGTTGATAAGCCCTTGGGTGCAACAACTCATGCAACAAATGAGTTTGAAGAATGGAGGCTCATGGAAGACAATGCTCATTAGTCCTTGCTCTCAATCGCTACAGAATTGAAATTTGTTTATATAGTCCTTGCTCATGGAAGGCTATACTGTCTATATGAACTTAAACTCTCTCAGGATCTTGTCCGGTTCATCTCTTTTGAACTCATTTTATTCCTCCTCTTTCTCTTGAAGGATTAACTTTTGTATGATTTAATTTAATGGTAATACTTATAGCCAAGTTTAGTTATTTGTAATATATACCATTTCTAAAAAAATGAGGTTGTAGAGTTGTATCACTGTCAGAATTGTTGAATGTGACATAGAAAATAACAAAAAAAAAGGTTACATGGTACGTATTCACACCCCTTACTGAGTTAGGCATACGAAAACGCGTACGAGATCCCTTGGCATTTTATTCATGGACCAAGATGGCTTAGTTCAACTAATGTGACATTGACAACATAACCCATGGACCCTAGAAAATCTCTGGTCACCAATTCTAAATCTGCTGCGAGAGGGTGAGCTTTGAGCACCAATGCACAATGCTGGTGGCTCACGTCGTCACAAAAAAAGTCACATGCCTCGTGATTTTGAAAAGTCCTCGTACATCAATATTACTTTTTAAAATATTTAAAAAAAAAACAGAAAAAGGAAATGTTAAAAAACCCAATCGATCTTACCGGCTAGAGTTCAAAATTAAAATGCGTAAACCCCTAAGATCAAGTCCTCATCACGTGGAGTACCAAAATAACAACTATTAATACCACCAAATCCTTTTCTGATATTGCTCATATTTGATATGCTATTGGTTCGTAATTAATACCACTGCATGCTCTTTATTTGACAACGTTGTGACAGTAACACACACAGCAGAGGAGTCTCCTATGCCATACGTGTCTCTTACGGCCATCTATCATTCCAAAATGAACGAAAGATTTAACGATTTCAATAAAACTTAAATACGACGTAGAATTAGAGGTGAGATCCTTATTCCAACAAAACTAGATACACTCTTCAAAAAAAAAAAAAAAGGGGAAAAAAAAACTATCAGTTCAATTGTTTAGAAAAAAACTTTGGTATGACTTGTTCCATCCCAGTCCTCACCCTAAAGAAGCAATTAGAACAATTCCATTATCATGAGTCATGAGTCATGAGTCATGACCGTTTCATGCACAATTGGAAACTAAACACGTTCAAAGCAAACTGATTATAAATTTTAATACGGTATCTGTTGACCAACACGTACTCACGTGTTGGTTGTATGGCGTTCTCCGTTTTCAGTTGTTGCACACGGTCAAATACCGAAATTCAAACTTGTTCAATGAATATCTTAAGAGAATACTATCTCATCAAATAGAGGGAAAAGTTTTCTTTTGTGTTTTTTTTTAATAATAAAATAAAACGTTTTCTGCATACATAATGGCAGGCAGTATGCCACGTTAAACTATGCATAATCCTATCTCACTCAGTGAATGATGCGGGAAAACCACGCTCTATTATGTAAAATTTAACGTATATAAAGACATTTTCAAGAGTGTCGAAGTTATTTGTTTCCTAATCTTTCTCATCACCATCACCATCACCGCCTAAATGATACCAACCCGTCCAATTAATTCCAATGGTCTAGATGGCCGTAACGTCCCCCCCTGTACGAAGACAAATCCACACCTCAGCACCAACCAAACGGCCGTAAATCTCCACATTTTTTCAAAATCCTCCAAGTAAGCGTCCGATTGAGATCGGACGTACAGCATTCAAAGACATCCGGTTCTGTACGCAACGGGAGTCCTCATCTCTCGCACCTGGTGTCCTCCTTTCGTGTAATTCCGGTCATATCCGCATGACCCCCATCGTAAGATAACGCGTTCCTACGATCATGGATTTTGTTCTTTTACATTCTTGCGTTACACATCCTCGTCTTTTCTCGTAAATAACATATACATCGTCAATGCGAGGCGAGTAAACGTAAAAATGTTGAAATCAGGGTTGATTAGTGATTTGGTCGTCATCAAGGCAAAGTATCACAAGGGATTGAAAACTTGGCGGTAAGAAAACTTTTTTAAAAACCATCAAAACCGTTACGAATCAATGGAATGGTGAAAACATTTTGGTGTTTTTTCCCCTTCCCATAAATACCGAAAACAAATACAAAAATGTTGTTGTGGGGGCCGTTGGTATCAGAAAGCACTGTACTAATTAAAAAAAGGCTGCGGTTCCATTTCCTCCTTTTTCCTTCTTTTCTTCTTGTCTATTTTTTTCCTTCTTCCTCTCACCTTCTGGCGTTTCCTTCCGCGGACGGGAGGAAACCGTAGTCCTCTCTTCCGCTCTGATTCTTCCGGGCATTTCTTCGATCCTTGAGAATTTCCCCATCCCATGCTTGTTCCCGACCGCGAAACGCTACAGAAATCGCTTTTTGGTCCTTCTGTTCGAAGCTCTCTGGCCATCTCTGCGGAGGAATTCTTTGAGAATATTTATGCAATTCTTTTTCATCCAATCCGGGCTTTGGTAGATCACAGATCAGGAAAAATATTTTCTTCGCCGTTTCTGGATTGTTTTTACTCTAGTTACTTTGTAGATTTGTCTAGTAGTAATTAAAAGGAGGAATTTTGGAGTTTGGAGGGTCCGTAGATTGATGAAGCCAGAGTTTTAGTGTTGTCCTGGCGATAACTCTGTTTGAGCAAGAGGAAGATTTGATCAATAGAAGTTTTCTACCTTGTTTTTTTATTAGTCTGTGTTGTGTAGTCTCTGGGGTTGTGGTTTCTCAGAATTGGATATTTGGAAGTGTGTCGCATGGCGTCAGTGAAGGTGCCTTTGCCAGAGGCGACCCCGGATTCGGCGGAGAGGAAAACAAAAAGGTCTTCTTTGAAAGGCAGGGCTCCTCCCAAGCTCCAGTCCATCAAGTCTCTTCCTGTCGATTATAGATGCATGAATGGTGCGGGAAAGAAGGGGGAGAAAGGTGAGAAGGTCTCATTTTTGCATGGGCGTTTGGTGGAGAATGAAGAGGCAGACGAGGATGAGGAGTCCCCGTATAGTGGGAATACTGTGTCCTTTGAAATGGAGAATGAAGATGGATTCGGCAGAGAGAATGATTCAGGTTCTTTGCACTTGCCTGCGGAGTCTCCATCTCTTGCTGATTCGAGGTGGAGTGACACCAGTTCGTATGCCAAGAAGAAGGTAAACTGTGCTTGCTGGAATTAATCCTTTTTATATTATGTTCACACAGTGGGAATTGTGCAGATAGATTTCATCTAAATTCTTATTGTTGTTTACATTCTTCTTTTTGAGGTTAATTGTAGCTTAGGAATCTTGGTTTCTGTGGTAAGTAATTAAATGTTGCCATTTTATCAACTTACCAGGTACTGGTATCAGTTTTCCTTTTTCTTGTAAACAAGATCAATCAACACAAATTTACTTTATTTCATATTCATTCGTTTCTCTAATTTGTGTATTACCTTTTCACTTGATGCTGCTACACACCCTGTCTTTAGTCATATTTTCAATTAATTGAATGATTTTTCATTCAATTTCACCATTTATCTTTTACTAGTTGCTCCATAAAATGCCTTCACTAGAGTGTTTCCACATAAGATTATTTAAGCAATCACTAGTTTTCAGGTACCAATGTGAACCTCACCCATCCAAAGTTCCAGACTTTGATAGTAAACATGAATGTCAGTAATCCAACACTTGGTCATAGATATCACGCATGAGAGTTCTAGATTTTTAGAAACAGGAAATGTAAGATGATGAAAATGAGCAGTTATTAAACAATAGTTGTTCAGTATGCTTATTGAAGAGTAGCTAAAAAACAAAGTATTGAGAGAGAACTTCTGCCGAAAGTTTTTGTTTTATGGAAACAAACAGAGTATGGTAGGAGTTTCCATCTATCTTTAAGTGGGGCTGCTAATTGAGCCGAAGTGGTTCAAGTTCAGTTTGGGTTTGGTTAGACAAAAAGATTGGAAAAAGTTTGTTCAAAGTGAAACTGAACTTGAATTTAATTTTGAACAGAACATGATCATCACTAATGTTCGTTCAAGAACAGTTTGAGTTCAAATTTAGAGTATATTTATCGGCAATCTACACTTGTTCTAGATCAAAAGTTGTTCAGAGACTTATGTTTCACCCTATTCCGTCAGGCATACCACCTAGATGGCTTCTAGTAGCATTTGTTTTAACTACTGAGGAACATACCAAAAGTTACCATTGAATCAAAACCATATTCTCTTCTCATTGTACAATCGTGTCTTTATTTTATTGACAGTTAGATTTACTTATTTGAGGTGTACTTACAGAAGCTTCAAGCATGGTGCCAGCTTTCAAATGGAGAATGGGCATTGGGGAAGATATTGTCAACCTCAGGGACAGAGTCCCTTATCTGCCTTCCCGAGGGAAATGTATAGTATCTTAGCGTTGTCAATACTAAATTATGTTCTTCAGTCATTATGTCCTTCACTAACATTGTCTTTATCTCATGCTTTATATCTTCGTTCTTCCTATGTGTCCGACTCATTCAGGTTCTAAAGGTGGACATTGACAATCTATTGCCTGCAAATCCTGACATTCTTGATGGGGTAGATGATCTCATGCAGCTGAGCTATTTAAATGAACCATCAGTGCTCTACAATCTTCAATATAGATACTCTCAGAATATGATCTATGTGAGTGAATATCTCTTTCTGAAGCTGATTGTTTCAGGGATCACCTTCTAATAGCACTGTCTCTTCTTTTATTTCTAAATTTTCTCTACAGACAAAAGCAGGGCCAGTATTGGTTGCAATCAACCCCTTTAAGTTTGTTGATATTTATGGAAGTGATTATATTGAAGCTTATAGGTGCAAAACTATGGACAGTCCACATGTCTATGCTATAGCTGATACAGCTATTCGAGAAATGATACGAGGTGAAACTTGACTTAATTTAACTGGTTGCAAATAATACATTCATACATAAGTGGTATGCTTCTTTTCATGTGTAGTGAATATGTTGGAGGAGGTGTTTTTTTTTTAAAATATTATTTGACAGGGCTATTCTTCACAAATTCTGACTAGATCTTTATAATATCTTCTGCAGATGAGGTTAACCAGTCAATTATTATAAGGTTTGTAGCCTATGATTAAGTTCTTTTGATTTTAGGTGGCTTTTGACTGAAATTTACTTCTTCTTCTTTTTTAAAAAAAATTTTCATGAAGCAAAACCTCCATAGTTCAATTCAGATATGATAGTTGTCTACTCATTAATATCCATAATTTCATGCAAAATTAAGTTTTTTGTACCATAAGTTATACTGTATGAATGAATTACTGAATTTGAGGTTTGGATTTCTTCTATCAAATGTTGTTCTTCGTAAGCCTGACAAAGTGAAAACTGGATTGCTGAATCTGTCTTTCGGTTATTGCTTTTAGTTCAGATAACTTACCTTTTTTCAAAATCTTATTGGTCTTAGGTTCTTAAGGAATTATCAAATCAAATTTCTATATTTTTGATGAACTCTAAGCCAGTTTTCATGGTCACAATATAACGTCTTATCAGATGCTTCTTCTTTTTGACTGGTGTCTCATTAGTCTGCTTCATCATAGTCTTCTTGCATAAAACAATTGATCAATGATACATTCATGTTGCTGACCCTATGAAGTGGGACCAAGACATGGTAGTGGCGATAAACTTGTGTTAAAATAATTATTTCACAATGATAAATTCTGAGTTGAAGGTACTTGTTAGTTTCTATCTTGCTTGGACGCAAGAAACATTCATGTTCTTGTGATACTTTCCTCAGATTATGGGACATTTCTTTCTCTGTTTTTGTTATACCCATTCCCGCTGATTTAGTGTTGACATTTGTTTTGAATTTTTATCATGACTATGCTCAATATAATTGACTTAAAAGATAATGAACATCACAAGTAAATGAGCTGGGTATATAGAGAGGAGAGATGCTCTCAAAACCTCATTCTTATCGTAATATTCTGTGCAGTCCTGTAGGAAAAGAAACTAACTGAGGCTGTGATTTATGACAATACTGGATTTTATTGGTTTCTGATAACAACTTAATCAGGAAAGTTGTTTTTTGCACAAACATGATTATTTTGTCCGCTTGTCCAGTGGTGAGAGTGGAGCTGGCAAGACCGAAACGGCAAAGATAGCTATGCAATATTTAGCCGCACTTGGAGGAGGTAGCGGGATAGAATATGAGATATTGCAGTCAAATCCCATTCTTGAAGCTTTTGGAAATGCAAAAACATCAAGAAATGACAATTCCAGCCGTTTTGTAAGCCATTCGTTTCCATCCAATAGCTTCAGAACTTTACGTCTATTCAACTCCTTTTCTCCATTGAGATTTTGGATTACTGTTTGAAGCCAAAATTATCAAACTACCTTAGAACTATTGTTAGAGTGCCTTGAGCTTGGGAAAGAAATTACCCGAGGTAACACGTCCATAGTTGATGCAAGAAAACATTGTAGCTCTACCAAAAAGCAAGCTTAAGGAATAAACCTTCGGATCTGGAAGCATCTAATCTTATATAATTAAATAGTTATTTTTATATACCACTTCAAACTTTTTTGAGCTTACCACTTCTTCCTAATACTTGTTTAAAAATGCAGGGTAAACTGATTGAAATTCATTTCAATACAACTGGGAAGATATCTGGTGCAAGAATACAAACATGTAAAAGGCAGCTTTTGAAAATTTCTGTGTATTTTTTAGTCTTATTGCTAATTGACAACTAATCTCTTTGCAATTGTTTCATGTTTTCTCATTCTCATTCTTACCCTATGGCAGTTTTACTTGAAAAGGTACTTTCCCATCTATTGGCTAGTTTCTTACATGTGTTAAATTTTAACCAACTTAATTTTCTCCTCCTTGAACAGTCAAGAGTGGTCCAGTGTGCCAAGGGAGAACGATCATATCATATTTTCTATCAGCTTTGTGCTGGAGCCCCTTCTGCTTTAAGAGGTAACTTTTCCACAATTCCATTTTGACCTATTATTTGCTGATTCATATTTTCTTTACAACACATAAACTATTTACCTGTAAGAAAGGAAGAACTAGTTAATGTTGACGGAGTTAGATGAGGTAGAGGAAGACCTAAAATCTCAGGGTTAGCAAGTAAGAAAGGATCTAAACATCTATAATCTAAGGAAGTAACAATAGACAGAGCCAAATGGAGAGAATAGATTCATGTTGCCAACCCTATGTAGTGGGATTAAGGTGGCTGCAGCGGCGGCGTCGTTGTTGCATACACAAACTATTTAAACCTAGTAGATTTGCAAATTTCACTAGTTCTGAGGTAAGCCATTTGTGATGTCGGAATGTTGGGCAAAATGTTCAGTGTCATAGATATCTCTTTTGAAACTAATAGATGTACTGTATGATGCTTATTATTGAATGAGAATCATCCCATACTTTTCTTCAAAAATAAAAAGTAAAATAAAGAAATAGATGTAATAAATAACAGTTGTGGAACCTGAAAGAATGTGCCTTATTGGCATGCATTTAGCTAAACTACTCTATGGTCAAAATGAGAACTAAAACTCCTTCAAAAGCTAGTAATGCACTGATATTTCTTCGTTCAGCATCTTATTTTTGTTCATGCATCTGATTCCTAGTACTTTTCTTTTGACATATTGAGGCATTAAGCTTATTAAGTGATTATTTTTACTGGTTATATACATCTGCTGTTTAATCAAAGCAAGTTTTGTGGTGATATTTACTTATTAAGATTGCATATTCTTAGATTTGTTGTTTAAACCATTTCTTATGCTGCAAATTTACAAAGGGAAAACTTTTCTTTCCCATTATATCTTTTGTGACTCTACTCTTTGATCTGACTTGTTGAAATTGTGTTTTGGAATAATTCAGTTGATTCTCTTACTCTCCTGCATGATTTGTCCAAATCTTTCTTACTAACATCATGCTAATCTAGTATCAGAAATCTCCTGAGCATGCCAATCAACCAGGTCAAGGAAATTTGAAAATATTAAGCCAATGATGATGGTTTTTGACACCTTCTGGAACATCACATGATATTTCTAAGATGATTGGTCAGATTTGTTGCATACAGTAAACAAATCTATTCATGCAGATATATCTCATCGTGCATGCTAATTTAGTATCAGAAGCCTCCTGAGCATGCCAATCAACCAGGTCAAGGAAAATTGAAGATGCTAAGCCAATTATGATAATTTTTAACACCTTCTGAAACATCACATGATATTTTTAAGATGATTGGTCAGATCTGTTGCATACAGATCTGACAAACATATTCAAGCATATATATTTCGTCATGCTGTGTTTTTTCCATTCATGGAGGTGGCACTTTGGCCACTTATGGTAATATTAAGTGTGTTGTAATTATTAACAAGCGTTAGTGATGCATCACATTTAGCGTTTCGCTATTCCTGCATGCTTCATAACTTAGATTCAGCCTTCTTGATCTAGCAACCTTAAAAATGTAGCATCATCATTTAAATATTGTTGGAAACCTTTAGCCTCTTTTTGGATCCAGAATAAATCCTAAAATAAACTTAGAATAGGAATTACTATTCTGTTTGGTTGTGTAAAAATCAGAATAAACTTAAAATAGTAATTTCTATTCTGATTTACTTATTCCAGAATAATTATTCCATGGGAAAGGTGGAATAAAGTTTTTTCGCTATGTTATTTTGATACATGTATATACACAGTATGTTTATTCTTTGTTTAAAAATTAATACATATATAATATGATGTATGCATATTTTAAATTAGATATACATATTAATAATTAAGTTGATTATTATTAATCTACATATTTTTTACTTATTTCAACACTTATTATGATATTTATTCTACTTTTCATCGAAATTAGAATATCTCCTTATATATATTTATTCATCTTTTAAAAAAATCACTTCCAAACTTAATAGCAATTCTATTAGAATATTAATATCACTTTCTACTTATTTCTACTTTTCTTATTCTACATCCAAAGAGGGTATTAGAGGTTGTTACTTGCTTGTTGAAACCATGTCAAACTAAGTTACCCTCTTGACTGGAAACCTTTTGATAGATGTTACCTGCTCGTTGCAACATTGTTTCTCTTTAGTATTTTCTTAATATGTAACTGTATACATGCACTTCTTTTACTCATTTAGCTGCTGCTGTTTTAACAGAGAAACTTAATTTAAAGAATGTGGATGAGTACAATTATCTGAAGCAGAGTAATTGCTTTAAGATTGCAGGAGTTAATGATACTGAAAGGTTTCACACCTTGACGGTAATTATTTTATTCTTTTTAATCTTCTAGATATACATATAACCATCAGTGATGAAATTTGGACTTAGAAATTTGTGTATCCTTGCTCCCATTTTTCTTGCCAGGAAGCTCTAAACATAGTCCATATTAACAAGGAAGACCAAGACAAAGTATTTGCAATGCTTACAGCTGTCCTATGGCTTGGTAACATCTCATTTACTGTAACTGACAATGAAAATCATGCTGAACCTGTGATAGATGAAGGTAAACAATTGCGTACTTTCATTAGCAATTCAGTGATTTAAGTAATTTCTATTTTGCTATAATTAAAAAAAATGTTCATGTAGATGGCTTGGCTAATTTAGTCATAAATAAATTGTCTAAATGGCTCATGAACAAGAATACATCTGAAGCTACCTTGTTAATCCATTCCTTTTTGAATATTTTATTTTTGTCTATGTCTTGGAAAAAGGGCTTGTTATGATTAACTAGAAATACTTACACTAATACCCACTCAACCTGTTTTTCTTTTGAAAGACATCTTTCATGGTTTCTCGATCTGCTTGTTGGTAGAAAATCCATTTCATGGAGCACTTTGGATGCATTCTTGATATAGACACATTATGCCATATATGAGGTACTTGGATAAGAAAAACCTATTGGGTTGGTGTCTAACAGTTAGAATCTCATCTAACCAGAAGGTTGTAAAAATATCCAGCCACTCTTTGTATGCATTATTGATATAGACATATTATGCCATTTATGAGGTACTTGGATTGAAAAAAAAAACCCTTTTGGGTTGGTGTCCAACAATTAGAATCTCATCTAACCACTAAGGTTGTGAAAATATCCAGCCACTTTAGTATCAATAGATTTCCATTTTATGGATCAAAATAAATGCAGACTCCTGGTTACACTCTAGTATCACCAACCTAAACAGATATTCACATCTTTGGAGCTGATTGCATCTGGCCATCTAACTTAGTCAAGTTAGTCTAAATTCAAAATGTTGTCCAATATATTTTGAAGTTGAGTTTTGCAGTTTCATTTTTTATTTGTGGACATAACTTCTTTTTTTTACTACAAATGAAAAAGTGATATGTGTGAAATTTCTTTGTTTGGATTCCACTTGCCTTTTCTTGGTTCTCTCATTTGCTTCTGCTAATCAACAAATCTTTTTGTTGTGATAATAAAAGACATTGTTTGTCTTCCCCTTCTGGACATGCAAGGATTTTTTAGTTGACCCCCTTCCCTTTATACAACAGCCAACTCTTTTTTTTTATAAATGGTAATTAATATATATTATACTCAAACACTTAGTTATGGGAAATCACTACCAAGTGATGTAATATATATGATGTCCGTGGGAGTCAAACTTCTGATCTCTCGTACAACTACAAAGAGATTTCACCACTATACCAAGTGACTGCAGACAACAGTCAACTCTTTGAAGTAGCTAAGAAACACATCATATTCTGATTTGTCTTGATTTTATTTGATAACAGTTGTACTCTCACTTTAGTTGATCAGTCTTTTACTAGTCATTTCCATATATGTTGATACAATTTTAGACTGTCATTTCAGTGATCTCCAAGTATGAGGTTCTTTCAATTATTTTGTTACTTACCACTCTATTAATTCTTGTAGGTGTACATACCGTTGCGAAATTGATTGGATGTGATATTGAAGTGCTTAAGCTGGCTTTGTCTACTCGTAAAATGAGAGTTGGCAATGATCATATTGTGCAAAAACTTACTTTATCACAGGTCAAAAATGAATCTGACTTCAATACAAAGATTATTGTTGTTTGAGTGCTAATTTTTTTCCCATTATATTTCAGGCTGTTGATACAAGAGATGCATTGGCCAAGTCTATATATGCTTGTCTGTTTGACTGGCTGGTAGAACAGATCAATAGATCGTTGAATGTTGGCAAGCGAAGAACTGGAAGATCTATCGGCATTCTTGATATCTATGGATTTGAATCTTTTGATGTATGTTTCTGCTGTTTATTCATTTACTTATTTTTTCTTACAAGCACCAGTTCCAATTATGATAATCTTTGCAGAAAAATAGCTTTGAGCAATTTTGCATAAATTATGCTAATGAGAGGCTGCAACAACACTTCAACCGTCATTTGTTCAAACTGGAACAAGAGGTACATTTTCATGTTCAATTTAAACACCAAACATAACGTGAAACTTTTCTTTGGTTTTCCCCAACTTTTCATTTTCTAAATGGCCCTTGTTTCTCAAAAGTATCTTACTAGATGGAGAATGATAAACCTTTTTCCAATGGATGAATTAAACTTGCTCTTGAAGCAAGACTTTCTCATGGACTTTATGATGTGGGCTTTGGTACAAGTATTGTATTTCATGTCCAAAGTTGAAGATTCCTTGGCTGTTATCATCATTATACTGCATTTACTTTGTTTATGCCTCCACATTCCTTATATTGTTTTGTCAGCATGCAGCCATGGAGCTGTGTTTGTTGAATGCCCCTTCTGTCCATCCTACACATTTTCATTTTCTTTTAATAAGTTGGGTTTTGTTTAAATTTAAATTGGTTATATTTACTTTGAAAAAAATACAAATCCTTCAATGCAGTCGTACTTGTGATTTTGTTCCAAACAGAGCCATTGTGTACCACCTGTATTAAACCTGGTAAAAGTGAGAGCAAAAGTAGGTTTTTATCATATTTTCTCTATATCTTGATTTTTTTGTCTCATGAGACCATTCTCTATTGCGCAAGAATTTTCTTAGGTCATGCAGTTATTAAATATCTTCCCATTTCTTTTGTTTAGGAATATGTTCAAGATGGCATTGAGTGGGCAAAAGTGGACTTTGAGGACAACCAAGACTGTTTGAATCTATTTGAGAAAGTATGTGGTATGGTGAAAATGGTTTGACATAATCATCAAGTTTTCAATCAATCGCAAACTTTGCACTTTCAATTTATATAATTGTGACAACTTTTCAGAAAAATACAACAAATCATTTGTTTTGTTCTTTTCCCTGTCTTTGTATCAGAAACCATTAGGTTTACTGTCACTTCTAGATGAGGAATCCACCTTCCCAAATGGTACCGATTTGACTCTTGCAAACAAACTTAAGCAGCATCTCCTTTCTAATTCTTGTTTTAGAGGAGAAAGAGGCAAATGTTTCGGTGTTAGCCATTATGCAGGGGAGGTAACCATCACGTTATATATTAGTCCTCTTAACTATTTTCAGTGTTCTCTCCTTAACAACTACCATCCCCTTGTGGTCAGGTTCTATATGATACGTCTGGATTTCTGGAGAAGAATCGTGATCTGTTACACATTGACTCTATCCAACTTCTTGCCTCCTGCACATGTGAACTTCCCCAAGCATTTGCATCCAAAATGCTTAATGTGTCTGAGGGCACAGTTCAGAATTCACATAGACTAACTGGAGCTGATACCCAAAAGCTGAGTGTTGCATCCAAGTTTAAGGTAAGCATTTATAGCAAAGATATACTAGCTTGTGGATGATGCATAGGTTATTGCTTGCTGTACGACTTCAATCTTGCTAGCAACTTTGTGCAATATGTTGTGGTGTTTTCCCCCATTACTATAGTCTAAGTAATGCTAACGAAAACAAGTTACAGTATATGTGTGGCACTCCAAGGTTGCTAGTGTACACTAGCCAGTTCAACTCTATTGTTGGTTATCTGACATGTAACCATGTTGGATTATATATGTTTCCTTGTGGCTGAATATTGAAAGAACTGTTGATTTATTTGGTTGCTGTCTGACATTCCACATGATATCCTGATATTTAGGGCCAATTGTTTCAACTGATGCAACGATTGGAAACCACGACACCTCACTTTATTCGTTGCATCAAGCCAAATAAATTGCAGCTTCCTGGAACCTATGAACAAGGTCTTGTCCTACAACAACTAAGATGCTGTGGTGTCCTAGAAGTGGTCCGCATTTCAAGATCTGGCTATCCTACTAGAATGTCTCATCAGAAATTTGCAAGAAGGTAAGGCATATGTATGCAAAATCATTTTAGTATGATTGTTTTGGTTAGCCGATAAATCCTCTAACATGGAGATCTTCTTAGGTATGGCTTTCTTCTTCTTGAGAGTGTTGCTTCTCAAGATCCATTGAGTGTTTCAGTTGCAATTCTTCACCAATTTCACATTCTTCCTGAGATGTATCATGCTGGCTATACCAAGCTGTTCTTCCGAACTGGTCAGGTGAGGTCAATCCTTTCACACTGAAGTTTATCATGGTACTTCCTTTTATAACAACCTCATTGTTGAATAAAAATTTGTAACGCTTGTCTATGCTTGGTACACTTTTGCGACTTGATTTGCCTAATTTGACTTAGACTTCAGCTTTAGAGTTTGCACCTGCATATATTGATTGCAGCAAAAGTGAATTTGTGATTGATATTTACCTGTAGGGCATAGATGAAATTTAAACTTGTCTGCTTTTTCCTTGACAGAATTTGGACCTTATATAGATGACTTCTTGGAACTTCATATTGGCACATATGTCTATATATTCATAGTTAATTACTTACTTTGTTAAAGACTCGGCAAGAATTTATAAACTTTCATATTACACATTTACTACTCCATTTGATTTACCGGTTTTAGCTTTATTTTTTACTTGTGCTCTTTTATTTTTGGCATTCTGAAGATTGGTGCACTGGAGGATACTAGAAATCGTACCTTACATGGCATCTTGAGGCTGCAAAGTTGTTTTAGGGGTCATCAAGCTCGTTGTCACATGAAGAATTACTTGAAAGGAATTGCAACATTGCAATCATGTACCTTCTTGTCCCTTCAAATCTGTTTCAAATTTCGTTGTTTTCAATAAAATATTGGAGATCGTGGTTCTGGTTGGAAGTTACTGAAATCTTACTGGATTTTGTTATGTTGCTCAACTATCATTCATGAATTATCGGAATTCCATGAGACACCCTCCATCCATGCTAATCATATTGTCTTTCCAGCATTGTATGCTTACGTTGAATTATCACAAGTTGCTAACATCAGATGCATGCTTTCAGTTGTTCGTGCCGAGAAAACAAGAAAAATATTTTCTGTCTTGTTAAAGCGATATAGAGCTGCCATGGTTTTACAGAGGTGCATAAAATGCAAAATTGCTAGGAGAGAATTTATGAATATCCAGAAGGCATCAATTGTAGTCCAATCAGGTAAATTTTTTACTCATCTACTAAATTGTTTGGATGACACGGATATGTGTATTCGATCTGCAACAGTAATTATGAACCTTCTTTATTTCACAGGTATCCGTGGTTGGCTAGTTCGATGTTCTGAAAATGCAGGCGCAAAAGTAAGTCATGCCATTACCATATCATTTCCTAATTATTGGCAAAATGTCCATTTTCGCTTTGGAAATCTTTCTTGATTTATTTATTTATAACAATGATGGATATGATGACTGAATACGGATTATTTCCCAACTCTGACAGGGATTCGGGTCTGACCAAGTTCTTGTAAAGGCATCTGTGATCGCTGAGCTGCAACAAAGGGTTCTGAAGGCTGAAGCTGGTCTAAGGCAGAAAGAAGAAGAAAACGAAATTCTTCAGCAAAGTCTCCAGCAATATGAAAGCAGATGGTCAGAATATGAGCAGAAAATGAGATCCATGGAAGAGGTTTGGCAGAAACAGATGAGATCTTTGCAGTCCAGCCTGTCCATTGCAAAGAAGAGCCTAGCAGTTGATGATGCAGAGAGGTCAGATGCGTCAGTGGATCAAAGCTGGGACAACAGCAGCAATCATATTGCTCATAGGAATAGGGTGCAAAATGGAGTCCGGTTGGGCTCACTTGTCATGGACGGTGGCATGAATGCTGGTCTCAGTGTTATTAACCGTCTGGCCAACGAGTTTGAGCAACGAACTCAGGTCTTCACAGATGATGCACAGTTCTTGGTGGAGGTGAAAAAGGGCCAGGCAGAGGCAAGCTTGAATCCTGATCGAGAGCTCAGGAGACTGAAGAATACATTTGATTCTTGGAAGAAGGATTTCAGTTTAAGGCTTCGAGAAACCAAGGTGATATTGCATAAGCTTGAGACAGAGGGAGGAGGTGCAGACAAAGCCAAGAGGAAATGGTGGGGAAGATTGAACAGCTCAAGGATCATGTAAATCATTTCTATATACTCCTTTGTGCATTTTTTGTTTTTCCTTCCTTCTCTTGTTTATGAAAGCGATGAGGCTTGCGTTTGGGATAGCCGGGGAAAGAATCCGATCCTTGCTGGATGCCATTGCAGTAGGTAACTGAAGGTTATTTTTAGTGTGCAGTTCTACTGCTGGCACTTGATATGTATGTTTATAGTCCACGATGTTGTAGCAATAGCTTATGATCCCTTTGTCAATCGCTGGTGTCTTTTCCACTAGGCAAAATTGACGATCTTGATGATTGCGACGATACTCATTTCTTACCTACGTGGCAATTATTAGAAAAGGTTAACTTGGGGGAACTTTTTATCGATCGGTCCATTTTGATGGTGAGGGTTTTATCATAAACTACTTACTTCGTGCAATAAAAGAAAAAGAAAAATCAAATTGTGATCTTTAAAAGCTGTATTCTATTTGTACTCAGGTTTCTTATCTACGATGTGGTCCCAATTTCATAATAATAACTCTTTTGAGGCTGACCGAGGGGGAGCCTTCCACTATGGGTAGGCGGCCCTTTGTTGGTGTATGTGAATGTGAGGGAATATATGTATGCATTAACAGAATAGATGAAAATTTATAAAGAAAATAGAAGAGAAAATAAACAATCTCAAATGCATAAAGATTTACATAGTTTGACAATAATCTATGTTTACATATGGAAGAGAGAGAAGAGGTCACTATAGTCAAAAAGTACAAAAGAGAAAGGAAATACTCGAGAAGAAGAAATAAATCTTAAAATTTTAATATACTTAAGAGAGATGATGACGGCATAATACCTACGTTAGTCTCTCTAATATCTTGTTCTAAGTATATTTTACCTTAATACGTATGATTCATACATATAAGAGAAATAATCTTATTTTTTCACGAATCCAAGACAACCTTTGGATTTAAATTTGAAGTTAAACATAAAATGATAATATAAGAGAAACAATCTTATTCTTTTACAAATCCAAGAGAATCCCTGATATAAATTTGAAGTTAAACATAAAAGAATAAGAAAATATCGATTATGTGAAACCGAACGTTTGATTTTGAATTGCTCCGTTACTCTTCAACGAGTACGTCTTCAAAAACCATATAGGTAGAATGGATGCATTAGAATTTGGAATTCAAGTCATACCCAATAGTGAATATGTGTAAATTTCAATTCTACTACAATAAACAAATATAAATATAATTATTATCCTACTTCTATTTAGGAATTACAATTCCAAGTGGAGTTGAAGGTTGGAATTCTAAATATTGTAGTTGAAAATCTGATGTCTGTTTTTATTTTAGGAATTATAAATTTTAGTATTTGATTGGTAAATTTTTTGAATTATTGGAATTTAGTTTATTCTCTAAAGTGTTCACGTTGAACTTAGCTCCCTAACGTGGAGGAAGGTGAACCATTGGAATTAATATCCAGACATTTTTTACAAGAAAACCAATCCTGCCATTTCCATGACTTTTTCAATCAAATTATTGAAGTTTGACCACTAAATAAGAATCAAACACTTGATGTAGGAGGAATTTCACCTAACTTCTTCTAATTCCTGCAATTCCTTCAAACAAACTGGCTTTTAGGGTAGGATTGGTGTTAAGTTAGATTTATGTATGATTAATTATGAAAAATTTGTCTCATAACAATTGCAACAACCCTGTACCATAACCTTGTTATCAAAGAAGTGAATATGTAGCTTAAAATGAAAGGAAATTACTTTTTACTTGTTTCTAGAAGCAACTTCGTTGAAAATTTTGCTAAAATACTTCAAACCATTGAGTTGTTGTTTACGAGCTGTGTCTAATGTCTAATATACATAAGAATAGATCGATCACTTTCCTACAACAGTTTATAACTTATTATGCCCCATGTATACTGAGCATGATGATCACCCAGGCAGTATTTGGATGTATGCAATTAACTTTAAATCTTTTATGTCAATGAATATTTCTTTGTATTGCCTAAATACTGTATGATTTATGACTTATATGGAGTTACTTTTAGAGCTATAATTTTTAATCAAAGGTTAATTTTTTTTTATCAAAAGTTATATTTTACGATTTTTTTTAGTACCAGTTCTTTTACTTTAAAACCATAGAAAAAAGTGTTTACTGCTTTTTAAAAGAAAGCTCCCTAAGAAATACTCATTTAGATTGTTTGTTTATAAAAAAATATTTTTTTGCCACAAACTGTAGTTTTAAACGTATTTCCAGCAGCCTCTTGCTTTTTTCCCAAAAAAAAAAAACAGCCTCTTAGTCCTACAGGTCCATAATAACAATAGGTGACAAGGACACAAGGAGCTTGATACAAAATATCAGTAGTAAAAGTTTTTTTTTTGTTTTTGTAAACGGTAATCTATTATAGATATGGGATAAGAATTTTGCCACTGTTTTTCCACTGTCAATATTACACCACAGACGAATCACAAAAATTTCAGCAACAAAAATTAAACTTAAAGACAGAAACTCTAGGTAATATTTCGACTAACGAAATGTTAATCATATCATAAGATTATCTTCCAGGAGAGCAGGCGTTGATGTATTGTATTCCATTCCTTGTTAAGAATTAGTAGGAGCCATTGAAGCTTGCTCCATCTCTCTCTTTTGCCGGAATGTGGATATTGATTGTAGAGTTTCATTTCTTTTAAATCCTGTACCCAGACATTCTATCTAACAGTGAAACAAGGAAATAATGTCATTTGTAATCATATTGGCATTTCTGTAAATGCCCCTGAATGTTCTATTATTTCTTTCCTTCCAAACAGACTATAAAAAGATTTGAACAAAGATATGAGAACCTTTTAAGGATGTTTCAAATTTTAGTGCAGGAGGAATAGTAAATAAGTCTTCAACTGAAAGTATAGCAGGATATATGAACCCAGTAGTAAAAGCACTCCAAACAGAATGAGTGAAAGGACAATATAGAAAAAGATGCTTGACAGATTCTCTATTATTATTGCAAAAAAATACATAATTCAGAACCAGTCCAGCCTCTTTTGGATAAATTATCTTTAGTCAAGACTTTATTACATATAACTAGTCATGAAAAAAGTTTGATTTTAAGTGACACCCAGCAGTCCCAGATTTCATGCATATATTTGAATCTGTAGCCACCGTCATTTAGCATATCATAACAAGATTTAACAGTGAATGTTTTGCTGGTGGGTTTCCATATTAGTAAATCCTCTTCTTCTGTTAATCTTGTGTTGTTGAAAATGTTTGATAAGCTTTTTAATTGAGCATGTAAGGATTCAACTACATCTGGTGTCAAGGGATTGAAGAATAATTTATCAGGGTCTGCTCTAATAGTCTCTATAGTTTTTGTGACTGAAGCTTACTTAAATTTTGCCATATGGTATATATCAGGTAGGACATCTTTTAATTTTTCACCATTCTACCATCTATTATCCTAAAAAACAGTATTTCTTCCATTTTTAACTTGAAATGCAGTGAGCCCATTTATAATGTCGAAATAGTTTTTGAGTTCTAACCATAATGGTGAGGATTTGCCATTTGAAACATTAAAGATAACACCCGGTCCATTCCTAGCAAAATATTTAGCTCTAACTACATCTTTCCATTTCAATGAGTAGGAGTTAGATAGAAGTTGCCAAAGTAGTTTGTATTTCAGTGCCAAACTGAAGTGTCTTAAATTAATGATTCTCCAGCCTTTTTGTTCTTTTGACCTACAAAGAGTTATCCATTTAACTAAATGTCAAGCAGTACTAGAAGATCAGGAGTTCCGTAGAAATCTACTTATTATTTTGTTAATAGCTTTCTCTATCCTAGCTGGTAGATGTAGGACAGAAAGATAGTAAGTAGGGATGTCAGATAATACAACATTTACCAAAGTAAGCCTTCCTCCTAATGATAGGTATTTTGTCTTCCAATGTGATAATTTTTTTGTAATTTTTTCTATTATTAGGGACCAATTTTGGTAATTTGGTTTCCTGAAATGCAATGGTAAATCCAAATATTTTATATGAAGTTTCTCAATGCAGCATCCCAAGATTTGACCTACAAAATCTTCAGATATTTCAACATCAGTAATTGATGATTTATGGAAATTGATTTTCAATCCTGAATAAGTTTAATATTTATTATATTATACTCTTTGACATTTATCATTAGTAAAAGTTGATGGTGTCCTGTCGATCGAATGGTTTCGTGAGACTTTGGTGGTGGCTGATGACTAGAGATACAGTCGTCTGTCGGCAACACATTAAGGTATCTTGCAGTTTTGAGAAGCACCAAACACCACTAGCTGGCCAAAGGCAGACGACAAGATCTGTGGAAGTTTGTGGTGATTGGTGACATTCTCAAAGGAGCTTCACATCTTTCTTGAAATGGCAACAAATTGCTGGTAAATAAACAAAAGAAAAAAAAGAGCACCCAACACAGACGGAATAATAATCCAACAAATGGCAACAAATGCCAAGTTTGTAACAATTCTTACTATTTCTAAATTAGGGCATTTCCGCGGAGAAACGATGACGGACTTGGGTGGTCAGGAATGATGTCATTTTGTTACTATAAATTGTTTGTTACAGAATGTTGGTTCATTTGGATGCTAAAGACTTTCGGAATTGTTTTTTTTTTTTTTTTGTAAACGGTAATTGATATATATTATACTCAAACATTGGACTATGAGAAATCAACACCAAGTGATGTAATATATATGATATCCGTAAGATTCGAATTCTCGATCTCTCGTACAACCACAACAAGACTTCACTACTAGACCAAATGACTACAGACAAGACTTTCGGAATTTTAGCTCATCAAGCTAGTTTTCTTTAAAACTATCATGAATTTATCATTTGAATACATGTTGTACCACTACCTTATTTGGTCGCTCATATTGTATATATTTAGACATGGAAATCGGTCGAGGCCTGCCTGGGTCCGCTCGGCCCGGCCCAACCCGGGTTCGGGAAAATATTACGTGGGCTGGGCCAGGACAGGCCCGTTGTGGGCTGTGGGCAATGTCGGGCCTAACGGGCAGGCCCGCCAAGGCCCGCGGAGTAGGCCCAGTTTGGCCCACGAAAGACCCAGGGCCGGGTCGACCCGTGTACAGTAAAATTAAAAAAAAAAAAATTAAAAACCTAACGGACCGTGGGCCTTAAAAAAATAAAATCGAAAGGGCCGGGTCCAGCGACCCGGAATTAAAAAAAAAATTTAAAATTAAAGGGCCCGGTCGGAATTAAAAATAAATAAATAAATAAAAATCTGCAACGGTCCAATGGACCATTGCAACAGCCGTTGCAAATTGCAACGACTGAAAATTTTAATGCAACGACCACATACATTTTTTTTTTTTTAAATCTAAAATTTTACACAACTCTCTTCCTATAAATATCCCCTCAAACCCTTCATTTTTTTTTACAACTCTCTTTTACAACTTTCTCAACTCTCCTCTACAAATTTCTTAATTCAAGTGAAAATTTTGCTTTGACTTTGGATTCTGCCCGGTCTTCTGCTTTCTAGACTCCAGTCTCCACGCGACAGTAGTTGAGCCAGCAACATCAAATTTTCTTTACTTCTAATCCCTCCAAATTCTTTACTTCTAATCCCTTCATTTTTGGGTTTTGGTTTTTGTGGGTTAAGGGTTTTATTATTTAATATTCATTTTTTAATATTAAAATGAAAAATATTAGTAATATTAGTACCCATGACTATATCCCTAGTATGGAGTTAGATCAGCCTCAAAGTACCCCAACAAATACTTCACATTCCACAGCTACAAAAAAATCTAGAAAACAAAGTTATTGGGTTTGGGAGCATGTTACATTAGACCCTGTAGATCAAACTACGTGTTACTGTAATTATTGTAATACCACATACACATGTCTTAGGGGAGGGGGTGTAAGTCACATATCTAGACATTTACAAAAATGTATATCCAAACATAATAAAGATGAAAATACAGATTTAAAACAATCAAAAATACAAGTAGGATCTAGTGGTATAATTAATTGGAAATATAATACAGAAGAAGTTAATGAAGGAATAACTAAATTTATAATACAAGACGAACAACCATTTTCTTTTTCTGAAAATAAAAATTTTGAATCATGTATGCAAAATTATTTAAATCCACAGTTTAAAAGTTTTTCTAGAAATACAACAAGAAATATAATTTATAAAACATTTAGAAAAGATACAAAAGATTTAATTGGAATATTTTGTAGTTTATTATGTAAAATATCATTAACATCTGATGTTTGGACTGGTTCAAATAATTTCCCATATTTATGTTTAACTGCACATTAGATAGACATAGAATGGAATTTACAAAAAAGATTAATTGCTTTTAAAGTTTTTGATCATCCA
>JAMKQA010010658.1:0-33940 GCA_024699735.1 Posidonia australis
CATTGTGGACTATTTCTTGGTGGCTCAAGAAATAGTACACTACATGCATTCCCATAAAATTAAGGGGTATATCTTGAAAATTGACTTTGAAAAAGCCTTTGATAATGTTAGATGGGAGTTTCTTTTAGATGCTCTGGCTGGTATGGGGTTTGGGGAGAGATGAATCACCTGGATTCATATGTGTATATCTTCTGCAAAATTTTCTGTCTTAATCAATGGCACCCCTAAAGGATTCTTTGGGGCAGCAAATGGTCTTAGACAGGGGGACCCTTTATCCCCCTTGCTATTTTTAATTGCCTCCAATGTCCTTAATGGCTTGCTACAGAATGCAAGGAGGAGTAACTTAATCTCTGGGATTAATTTCCCACATGGAGGCCCTTCCATACTGAACCTGCAATATGCAGATGATACTTTACTCTTTGTGCCTGTTAATACTGAATATCTTATTAATATTAAAAGGATCCTATGTTGTTTTCAAAGTATCTCTGGGCTAAAAATTAATTTCTCCAAATCCTCCTTAACTGGTGTTGGGGTTTCCCAGGAAGAACTAGTGCATTCCTATGAGATTATGGGCTGTGGCAAATCTGATCTTCCTATTTCATACTTAGGTCTGCCCTTGCACTTTAGAAGAGCAAATTGTGCAAGCTGGGCTCCTGTTATTGAAAAAGTTTCTAATAAACTTTCCTCTTGGAAGGCCAGGCAACTATCCCTGGGGGGAAGGCTAATCCTAATCAATGCGGTCTTATCTGCCTTACCCACATACTATTTATCTGTATTGCATTTGCCTAGGAAGGTAGAGAAAACTCTGGACAGATTAAGAAGTAATTTTTTGTGGAATACCAATTCCTCCACTAATAAGGGTATTCACCTTATTCGTTGGCACAATATTTGCAGAAGCAAATATGAAAATGGTTGGGGGATTAAAAACTTGTGTAGTTTTGGAGCAGCCCTTAAAGCTAAACTGAGCTGGCAATTTTTTTCTAGCAACAGCAATCCTGTTTGGAAAGCTCTCCTTCAGGCTAGATTTTTACACAAAGGACCTGGGGCCATCTTAAACAAGGTCTCCTCCTATTGCTCACCCTTATGGAGACATGTTAAAAAGAGTTTCAATTTTTTCTCCTGTTTCTCTAAGGCCTCTGTGGGCAATGGGTCAAACTGTCTCTTTTGGAGACAAGTCTGGCACAATGACAAGCCATTATCCTCATTATTCCCTGAGTTATATTCTATTGCTAGATTCAAAAAAGCTTCAGTTAAGCATACTGTGCACCTGTTTCACAGTGATTTTCATAAATTGTTTTTACCTTATCATGGTGGGGAACATAATCTGATTCAAATTCAGTTAGAAGGACTTGTCAATATTTTACAATCCATTTCTCTAAATGCTTTAGAGGATGAATATCAATGGACTCCTTCTAGATCTTTTACTGTGAAAGCTGCATATGCTCTGCTTAATGATGGTGGATTGCGTAATGTCTTTCTACATAGTATTTGGTATAGCCATTCTCCATTAAAGGTGAAGTTATTTGCTTGGCTAGTCATTCAAAACAGAAATCTAACTAAAGAAAATTTATTGAAAAGGGATTGGAATGGCTCTCCGTTATGTACATTTTGTTCAGTCAGTGTGGAAAATAATTCCCATCTCTTTCTTAACTGTGTTTTTGCAAGAAAAATTTGGAGTTTCTTTGTGAATTCCCAATTATTTCCTGGATTCTTTTCTGTTCCAGAACTCTTCCTTGCTTCTCCTGACCTTAAGCATTACTTGCCTTTTAATGGGTAGGCAATGCTTCTCCAAATCATCCTCTGGTTGATTTGGAGGGAGAGAAATAACAGAATTTTTCGAGATACATGTAAATCACCTGAAGAAGTTTACTCTGATATCTTATTCTTGATGTCATTTTGGGTTAATAATTTTGTTTCAGGTTTTGAGAAAGAGGATATGCAGCATTTTGTTGCAGCCATGACTCCACAGCCTGAGGCATCACCTTCTCTTCCTTCTCCTCTTGCACCACCAGGAGAGGTTGCCCAAGACAGCTTGTTGCAATGAGCAACAGTGCAGACCCTATATTACGAATCAATTTTCTGACTTTATACTTGTCTGTACCATTTTTGATTCATTCTGGACAATTGATAGGAAAGTTGGAACATTCTATACCATTTTGTTTCTTTTGGTGGCTTCTGAGCATATAGTGATGTAATACTTATTGGACCTTTGTATTTCTTATCTGCCATTAAGGCCGAAGAAATATATCTATCTCAACTTTTAACAAAAAAAACTGTTCAGGTGACTTTTACTCTACCATTTTCCCTTTGACAACATTAATTGATTGTTGTATGTACATGCAAATGACTTGCTATCATTAAATTGTCAGAGAATGGACGTTAATATTTATCAAATAAGAAAAATTGTGGCTATGATCAACATGTTAATTGGCTCACATACCTATTACCGTTTTCTCTCCAGGGAAAAGTTTTACTTCAAGGTTTTTAGTATTTGAAGTGGCAAAGATATATAAATACAAAAAAGACTTTGAAATTTCAATTCAGAAGTTGTAGTATTAATACTTATTTGCCCTCTCAATTTCATCATTATAGATTGCTTGGTTTAATAGGAGAACCTCCTGTTACAGCAAACCATCTTTTTTTTTTTGTTAAATGATAGCTTAACGCATAGGGATGTTCCCTAACCACCCAAGGGTTTGAACTATATTATACCTTGGAGGCTTATAGTAACCACATTGCCATACTTAACCATCTCTATTATTGGCAACAAACTAGTATTATACATAATTTCTGCTTAAATTGCGTCACAGATACTTGCCTTTGCCCCTGAAATTCAAGTTTCTTTGATCAACATCAAACAATCTAGGATCTATGTTTAGAAATGTTTAGATTAACAACTTGTTTTTCCATTGCATCTTATGTCACTGAACAATTCTGTTTGGACAAATTTGCAAATTCAAAGTTAGTATTATAAAATTTTATTCACTAGAATATATTGTTTTTATTCTTTTTTGGTTTTTATTGTTTAGCCATTCTTCCATATGGTATTGTGTGGCAATTTTCATTAGTATTTCACTGAGTTGTTGTGGTTTTTCATGTTAGAATGGATGATCCTTTGGATTACAATAATAAAGGGAAAAAAGTTGAAGAAGAAGTTAAAATTGAAAACCTTGACTTTTTAGTATATTATAGTAAAATAAAATTTAACACAAAATACAAAGAATACATTCACATTAGGTATTTGATAGTAAGGATTGAAAATTATTATAAATACATAAATTTGAGAAATCCTACGCATTCTGCTTAATATACTGGACATCAAATTATTCGAATCATGTTGAACTTACATTTAAAGAATTGTTTTGACCATCCTTGTGTTATCTTTGTTATTCTTAGGTTGTGCGCTATCTTTAGAAGGAGGGGTAGATTAGAAAACTCGTGACACATTATTGAAGAACAAATGAATTTTTTTTACAAATAATTGGACAACGATATAAAAATAGGCCTGTGCAACATAATTTGCATCTCTTTCACATGTACACAAAATGTGTTGGGTGACTACGACTTTCACATGCGCTTCACATTTGTGTTAGCTAATTGGGAAGAAATAGTATGGCAATACACAACTTTATAATGGAGCAAAGGCTTCAAGATAAGGTCCTTGATGAGGCACAACAGATGAATACTTTCGATAACAATAATAATGAAAATAGAGGTGAAGAACAAGGTGTTGTAAATGAGTTGGAGATGGGAATAATGAATGACAATATTCATAATCAAATTACTACTCACTTAAATAGACACTAGTTTCATTATATTTAAGACAAAAATTATTATATTTCAAACCTTTGTTAACAATTCATTATATTTACTTTATTGTTACATTGTGATGCTTTATTGTATTTGTGATAAAAACTATTGTATTTCACGTTAGCTATCCATTATTATTTGTTTTTAAACCACCTTATTTTCATTGTCTATGGATTTATTCATATCTTATCCTACAACATGACGCGTTGCCAGATCTTAATGGCATCACATCATTGTCGAATATGTTACACTAGTGATTTATTATTACCAATTCATGATGCTTTATAGCTCCAAGAACTCATATGTATGTCACAAGTTTACATGCACAAATATATATTTGTCAAACTTGTCCTAGAACAATTAGTATACGTTCAAATAATTGATATATTTTACATATTTTATTTTTTTGCTTTATTATCTGGTAGAAATAGCTTTATTCTTTTATTATTCTTTTTAGAATCTTATAAACAACAGACGAATCTAGAGACATTAACACATCCTCAAAGGAAAGGCAAGTCAAAGAAAAAGCAATCAAAGATTATGATGAGATTATAGTGTTGACAAAATAGGTTGATAGAAAGTATTTTATATGGCTAAACATTTGTCTAGAGGAGACAAGAGTCGAAAACAAGAAAAGTACACCTCTAAGCTCTGAAAGATATAATGATCATATTAGAAATACTTGATTGTAATTTAAAAATTATTTGGACAATGTAAGAAAAGAATGACAATGTTGAACAGCTTTGAAGGCTAAAACAGGAAAAGGATTTAATGGGAGACATTAGAACAAGATGATGAGTGGTAGACACTTTTTGTCAAGGTGCTAATTCTTTATGAAAATATTGAATATCTAATTGTTGATTTTATTACTTGCATTTAACAAATAAGTTTTAAATTTGATCAAGAAAGAAGTTGATGGGATCTCATTCGCACAATCATACTTCATGATTACCCTTTCTCTATCTTAATCATTCTGGAAGATGCAATTATATAGCCTTTTTTGGTCATCTTTCATGTCATGTTAGTCTTACAAGTTTTTTTTTTGTAAAACCACCAAGTGATGTAATATATATGATGTCCGTAGGAGTCGAACTTCGGACCTCTCGTACAACCACAAATAGACTTCATCACTAGACCAAGTGGCTGCAGACATGTTAGTCTTACAAGTGATATTTAGGCTTTTGTTTTAAACAAAGGGCATTTTTCTCTTACTAGTCACTTTTATTAATGATGAATGGAAATCACAAAAAAGAGTTTTAAACTTTTGTATGGTAGGTGCACCTCATATGACACTCGCACTTTCTAAGATTGTAATGGAAAAATTGTATACAAGGAATGTTGATAGAAAACTCAAGTGCATGATCTTAGGTAATTGTACCACAAATGATGCAATGGTCAGAGATCTTTTGCAAAAGCTTCCAATAAAGAACAATCTTGTGGAAAATAGTGAATTATTTCATACTACATGTTCTACACATATCATCAATTTAATTGTTCAAGATGACATTAAAGTCATAAGAGATGTCATTTCAAAAGTACAAGATAATATAAAATATGTGAAATCATCTACACTAAGAATATAAACTTTCAAGCAAGTAACCAGTCAAGTAAGAGTTTCAAATAAAAATGTTATCTTAGATATTGCTACAAGATAAAACTCAACAATTTGATGTTAATAACTGCTTTGGAATTTATGAATGAATTCTCTCATATGGTTGAAATTAATAGCTCTTACTAGTCTAATCCTAGTGCAGAGGAATGGGAAAATGCACAAATTGTTTATGAATGTTTGGAGTTCTTTTATAAAGTCACAAAGGATTTTTATGTACATTGTATCATGTTGCCAACTACTATTTCAACTATATTTGTGTTGTGCATTTGAAGTTGAGACACTTATGTGGCAATTATATGTTATTAATATCTAAAATTGGAAAACAAATGATGCAAAAGTTTACCAAATATTGGAGTACTAGTTCCATGATATTCTCAGTTGCAACTATTTTGGATCCTTGTTTTAAAATAAACTCAATTGAATATAACATGAAAGAGATTTATGTTTTTGACGGTTTATCTAAAATAAAAGAGATTAAGACACGTTTCGTAGAATTGCATAATGAATATTACATGAAAGAATCAGAATTAACATGTGTTCTATTTGGTGAGAGTAGTGGTACTTCTAGTAGTGCAATAGGAGGTAATGGTAAATCATCTCCTACTTCAAAGTATTTTGATTTGATAAAGAAATTGACAAGTGTAAAGGATTACATTGTTAACAAGTCTATTTCAAAAACTACAAAAAAGTGACTTAGAATTGCACTTGGAAGAATCTATCATTCCTGACCAAGACAATTTTGACATCTTAGTTTAATGGAAATTGAGTGCACCTAAATATACTATTGTGGTCCTCACGGCTCGTAATATATTATCTATTCCAATGCCTACTGTTGCATTAGAGGTTATTTTTAGCACAAAAGGTAGAGCTCTTGATCAATAGTGTTTAATGCCTCAAGTACAATGGAGACTATTATTTGTGTTGAAGGTTGGAAAAGAAGTGATATTCGAGATAAATAAACTCTCAATACATTTGTTTTCATCAAATAATTTAGTTCTTATAATTTTTATTTCATTGTCAACATAGGGCAAGATCATGTAGCAAATATTAGTACTGTGTTGACTGATCATGACAATAAACAATCCTAAATAAGTTGTGTTGCTAATGATGTTGTGGATATTGAGAAAGACTGATTGAAGGTAATTAATAATTGAACTTGTATTTTTATATAGATTACATTTATACATCTTATATTGTTACTTAACTTCTTATTAGTTTTTTGATTTCGTAGGATGATGTTGGATGCTTGGAGAATTATGGACAAATACTTTTGAAAGTTTTTTTTTCTTTTATTTGTCTCTTGACTTTTATATTGTCAAGAACAAATTAACAACATCAACTGTTTCATTTTTTTTGTAGGATTTTTGGAGAATGGAGATCTATCTTATGGAATATAGAAGATTCTGAATTATGATTTATTTATCTTAATAGCCATTTAAAAGAAAGGACTTCTAATTCGTTATGTTATTGTTTACTTATAGTGTTATTATTTATCTTATGGAGAATGGAGAATTTTAGTATCTTATTAAATGTGGACAAACTTGCAGCCTTGTTGTCTTTCTTTCTTGTCGATTGATGTTTCTTTTTATACAAATAAGTGTTTGACAAGAAAAAATTATTTTAACACGTGATTGTTAACTTCCTATGTTGTTATTGTCATTCCAAATTTGAGTTAGTATTGAATAGTGTTTTATATTTTGTTATATTAATTGATTAAATATTGATTTATTGTTGCTTAAAAGCTTATAGATTCTTGAATTTATTTGATAAATAAACTTGTAGAGTATTATGAAGTTTTTTTTAAGTAGAGATGATATAATTTTATTTCTTCTATTGTATAAAATTATTACATTTTTAGATGTAGATTTTTTAATTTTTAGATAAACATTTGATGTTACAGATTAAGGGTTGGGAAAATAAATTATCACTCAATCGATAGTCCATTAGGAAAAAATGAATTGAATGACGAATTGACTTTCAATCTGACCTAAGTCAAACTATTGACAATCCTAATCCACATTCTCCTCCAATAATCCTAGTTGAAGGTTAGTTACCTCGTGGGTAGAGATTGCGTTGGATTGGGATCCTCTCTCCACTATTGTTTGATTCAAGTCCAAGTCTAAGAGGCTTGGCTATTCGACAAAATTTGTTTATTCTAATTTTTAAATCCTATGAAATTATACTTTGAAATCACACTTTCCTTAAATTTTGCTCCGTTTTTTATGGGATAAAATTTGGATAGTATAGATTAATTTTTGAAAAGGTGTAGATATTAATTCAACTTTAATATCATAAATCCTTGAGATTAAAGATTTATAAACATCAATATCATAATTCCTAATATTAAAAAAATTGGATATGCATAAACTTTCTTAAGCTCCTTTTGGATCCAAAATAGCTCCACTAAAGTTATTTTATCAAGTTATTTTAATGCATGCATGAATACTTTATGTTTATTTTTGTATAAAAATAATTTTTTACTTATTTCAACATTTATACTGATACTTATTCTACTTTTCAATCAAACCAAAATTTATCATTGTTCACACTTTTTTTTTTTTTGTTAACGGTAGGAATTGTTCACACTTATTCACGTCCAGAAAGAATCAATTTCATACATTGAAAGAAGGGCTAAAGATTTAAATTCAAAAGAGGTAAATAAGCATCAATATCTGGATCTAAAAGGTAGATAAGCAAAAAGGCACATAAGCATGATTGGAATCGAACTAAAAGTAGCAATTCCATTATGTCCACTGTCTATTTCACCTCTATATACAACGTACTACTTCATGTATCAATCACTTGTTTGGGTTGACAATAGGTCAAGTTTGGACCTAAGATCTATAGGTTTGGACCTGTAAAGTATGGATTTGAATCTTAAAAACGAGACCCATGGATTGTAGATTAGGACTCACTCATTTATTCGGTAGGGTCTAAATCTAAAAATACCTAAACCTGTGGACCTGTAGATTCGATTTGTATATAATATATTATAAGTTAAATATAATGACTAATGTATAATATTTACATTATATATATACTATATTATGTTACTTCCAACTCACAATCTCTTATTCTTTCGTTTATTGAATCATTTGAATAATTAAATCTCAATTGAATGTCATTATATTCATTAAAATTTATTTGAATATTAAATGTTGAATGTGCATTTAAGATGTATCAGAATTGAATCTTGAATGAGTATTTAGATATGTTTATTTGAATAATTTGAATCATTGAATTATTTAAATAATTAAATTATTTAAATAATTGAATCTCAGTTGAGAAATAGATTGAAAGTCTTATTACTCTTAATATCTAGATCGAATCTTTATAGATCTGAGTCTAAGTTTGGATCTTAATTTTAGAATCCGATCTAAACTTAGACCCGTGAAAAAAAATAAGTCTGTGTTTGAATATGGATAGATCCGACCCGTTACAACCCCAGCATGTAGCTTTCGTGAATCGGATATTTGTCTGATTGTCTCTGTTCTTCTTCGCCCTGCCTTTACCCTTCCACCTCCGTTCTCGTTCTTCTGTGCGTAAGGATTAGCAATCAGTGACTTGGACATGGACATTTCTCCAAAGCTCTCCAAGAAAGTTTATGGTGGTGATGGCGGATCGTACCACTCATGGTCCAGTGCCGATCTTCCAATGCTGGGAGCGTCCCAGAAGGGGGCGGCCAAGTTGTTCTTGGAGAAGCAGGGTCTCGCCCTCCCCAGTTACTCTGACTCAGCCAAGATTGCTTATGTTCTCGAAGGTGTCAAAAGAATCCTGACGTTGGTTTCCTCTTTGTTCTCGTAAATCGTTTCATGAGTCCTTGTCAAAGCTACGATGTTTTTACTGTTTTTCGTTGTTGTGTTGAGCTTTGTCATCTATGGAGGCATTCCTTTTTTTTTAATGGCATATTAAATATTAGTTATTGGTTCTTTTCTTTAATTGGAACTTTCTCTCTTTTTTACCAACATATGATAGAGCAATATTCTTTTCGTTATTATACCTGACGGTAGGTAAGGATCATATGATTGTTGTTGTTTTTTTTTTTAATGAGATCATCCTTTTCAATCTTATATAAGAAATGTTTCGCATATTTTGTTCGTTCGAGGCTTTCTTTGGTTTTTGCCAAAATCTCCTTAAGATCGCTATATTCTTCAATATCTTGTTTTTTTATTATTACTAATTTACTGTTGTTGGGCAATTCGATTTATGTACTTTGTGTTACATCTTATAACTTCTGTACTTTTGTTTCTTAACATTCATGTCATATCATGCCTGTCTGTCTGAACTTTCATTATCTAAATCATATGTTTGTATTGTTACTGCAAGTAGGATGGCATACAATGTTACTTGAAAGAACGCGTTTTACTGCAAGTTGGATTAGTTATTGTCAGAGTTGTGGCGATTCTTGTATCCTCCATAGGGTAGATAAAAGACTTGCGAGTTGCGATTGTTACCTTATAGAAGTTCTTGTCACCACGACACATTTCATAGTTGTACTCGAATTGATCTAAATTTATTGCCATTTGCAGGGAGTGGACTTGCTGGAATTGTTCTCCCAGAGTCGGCCGAGAAGGTGGTGGCAATCCGGAAGGGTGACGCCATTGCTCTGCCATTTGGGGTGATGACTTGGTGGTTCAACCCCAACGACGCCCAGTTGGGCATCCTCTTCATGGGCGACACTTCCAAAGCCCACAGGTCTGGGGAGTTCACCGACTTCCAGATAACCGGTTCCACCGGCATCTTCAGTGGCTTCACCCCTGAGTTCGTGGGCCGTGCGTGGGACTTGCCCGAGGAAGAGGTGCGGAAGCTCGTGCACAGCCAGGTGGGTGCCGGCGTCGTCAAGGTCAAGGACGGGGCTGAGATGCCCGAGCCGTCGGAGGAGGACCGCGACGGGCTCGTCCTGAACTGCGAGGAGGCTCCACTCGATGTCGATATCAAGAACGGGGGTCGTGTCGTGGTTGTGTCGAGCCAGAACCTCCCACTTGTTGGAGAGTGTGGCTTTGGTGGCGATCTTGTGAAGATTGATGGGAAGTCGATGTGTTCACCGGGATTCTCCTGTGACTCTGCGTTCCAAATGACATATATAACCAACGGAAGTGGACGTGTTCAAGTGGTGGGCATCGATGGCAAGAAAGTCTTGGAGACAAGGGTGTCCGTTGGCTATTTGTTCATCGTGCCAAGGTTCTTTGTGGTGTCGAAGATTGCTGACGACGATGGCATGCACTGGTTCTCCATTGTCACCACACCAAAGTGAGTTTTTTCATGCATTTCATATTTTTTTCAAGGTTAACATGTGAAGCAATAATTTAAGCACACTTTTGCTTTTGTATCATTGGTTTCTAATGTTTTGATGACATCGTGATTGTAGTCCGCTATTCACCCATCTCGCTGGAAAGACGTCGGTGTGGAAGTCTCTATCTCCACAAGTGTTGCAAGCATCCTTGAATGTTTCTGCTCACACGGAGGAATTATTCAGGTCGAAGAGGATGTCCGATGCCGTATTCTTCCCTCCTCCCAACTAAAAGAGAAGGAAAGCACATCACATACTTGTGTCGGTGGTTGTTAATGAATAAATGATTGAAAGGAGATTTGAACTTCTTTTTATCTGTGGTATGTATTTGTTAAAGTTCTAGATTTCAATCAATGACAGTAATGATTGTTATGATGGTCAATAATTTCAATACATTTGAACATGTTCATTGATATTGCTTTCTATTCTTAATGGTATCTTCAGTGCATCGATGCGCCTGTATGTGCCGTTTTGAAATAGCATTTCATTTTGTTTTGGGGACGATTTTTTTTAATAATGTTTGTTTGTTGAAAAATATGGCACACGAACCGTGGCAAAAGGTAGCGTTCAGTTCAACGATTTTTATTATTTAGGTATGCGATTTAGGGATTCTACCAGTTTAGGTAGAATTTCAAACGAATAACGAAATTCACTGAGGATGTAAAGCAGGAGTTCAAATTAAAAGAGATTTCTACTTATTTTGTGGATAGTTGAAAAGTCGTTAGTTTTATATCAATAGTTTATTTGGACATGGTCATGTGGCATTTTAAGTAGAATCTGAATTCGTTTAAGTCGTCAGAGAAACCATCTCAGAGGTGATGAGAAATTACGGATTAGACCTCAAAAGTTACCGTCTTAGTTGTAGAATACATTGAACATTAAAATCTCGACTGATGTAAAGTTTGAATTCAAATGGAAAGAAGGCTTATCCAAGTTTCTGGAAGCCATGCATCATTACCTTGGTGGTCACTTAGGCTTAGTGATGGTTCGATCCTAGCATTGGAGTGATTTACGTCGTTCATTATAGATGATGTAGATGATGTAACATGATTTATCCGATTGATCGCCCCAAGTATCCTTAAACCAATCATCCAAGATACAGTGTCTATTCAAACTTAGTTTTCTTCTACTCGATCTACAAACCAATAGTCTAGGACGATCCAACTTTGAATTAAATCATGCAACTAATTCCACATCATCTTTAATTAGCAAAGAATCTGAAAATACATACTTTAATCGTGTATATCTTTTAATTAAGGTTAAATAATAAGGGTGTTAGCGAAATCTCTTCAAAAATTGGAATCATTCTTCCACTTTCGAAATTCTAATGCTCTATGTGACGGATTAATTTTAAATTATATTAAAAAAAATCATTTCTCTGTAAAATTAAGGCCACTCTCAATGCTAAAGAACTCTTCCTATCAAGGACCGTCCATGATCCACCTCCTTGCATCCTTCAACAACCATACGAGATCATCTTCTCTCCATCCACTACTCCACCGTCTACACCTAGCTACCTCCACCATATCAACACTCATTGAAGATGAAATCACCATCAACTTCAACATAAACCAATCTATACATACCAATTAATCATTCTTCCCGTGACGTATTCTTTACTAACAACTCAACCTGCACTCAATAACTACAGTAGCATTTATGAAAAAACAGATTATTTATATAAACAGTATTTTTGAAAAAACTAATCGCTATAGTATTTTAAAATCAACATTTTTGAAGACTTTTATGCACAAATAAGAAGCTGATTTTATTAAAATAATTTGATGTAAAAAAATATTTAATTCAACTTTTTAAAAATAAACAATTTTTTTTCAAAAATTGTTCCTAATAATCATTACCAAACATACTCTAAATCCATATGACCGCACTTGGAACCTCACCTCCTTTTTAAACACCCACAAACACGTACTTCGCAGCCACCTTTCGCGACCATATTCACCATATACGAAGTTGGCTGGCACATGAACAATTGTGCCTTAATCACCTCTCGCACATTATGCAACACCGCCCTTCTTCATCCCAACACCATCAACCCACTTCCTTTCAGCCTTGCCAAAAAATCACCACGTCCAATCACCAACCCAGTCCAACAAAATAGTAAACAACAGTAAATTCTTCTATCAAGCCATGAAGCCTAAGATTAGAATCGTTTTGAAATTTCAAGAGTCGAGGCTGACTGCTAACATTTTTAATCGGTTGAGCTTGTTGATGGGGTTGGAGTACTGCAATGTTATTCCCACTGCTAATCTCAAGTCCCTACTACGAGCTTGTTTCTTCTTCCTAATGGCAAAAACATAAATTTTTGAGAGAAAATGGAAACGTAAAATACTGATATCGAAATTTAAATATCCAAAAGAGTGAAAAAGGGAGAAGTTTGAATCCAGACCAACAAAATCTTAAATAAATAAAGAACGAACAAAGAAGAAAAGGATAAATAGCTTTCATGAAATAGAATGAAACGAAGAAACCCACATAATGGAATTGAAAAAAAAATGATTATTGAGATAAATGAATTTCACGTAAAAGAAGTGAAAAAAAAGAATAAACTCCTGACTTTTAACCAATATCTTTTCTTTCTCTCTCTAAAATAAATAATATGTAGTTTTTTTTTTGTTGGAAAGGAATTACTTAAGTTGATAAATTCTTCTCTCCACCGTAATTTGAAGAGTTGATGATACCGACAGATAAACCAGATATGTAATCTGAAATGATCTCATTTCAGCACCATATTGTTTCCAAAACCGGTAAACGTTGGGTGATTTTGATTATGCTTGTAATTCAAAACTTTGCATGCTAAAAAAATGAAACGACTAAGACTAAGGTCTAATTTGATAAAAAATTTGAAATAGATTTTAGATGTATAATCTTGATTTGTGCATGTAAGTTAATGTGAAATAATTGTAAGATTATGAATGTAAAATCTATTTGATGCAAAAGATAGCTTCTCCATAATCAATATAATCAATTTTGCCTCAACTAATGTGCAACATCTATCATTTCAATGAACTTTTGTTTTAACTAATGGTCATATCAAAAATTTGAGACTATTTGCAAACCCAAAATCATTACAACGCAAGGCCTAAAATTTGTTACAAAACTCCAGCAAAACAAAAATGTCAATATTACATGACATAATTCTTTGAGAAACCCCTCATATCTAGGCATCAAGACTAAAGTAGAGTTCAGATTTCAGATAGATTTTCAAAATTGGGTTTGACATATCAAAAACTCCACATTAGCTACAATCCTGTATGAAGGTGTTAGAATATTTTATTTATTTACTTTTGTAAAAAATTTCACTCACAACTCCCAAGGAGTAATAATCATGTATTAAATCTAGAAATTATAAAAATTAAAAATCTAAATGGAATTCATGTCTCCTGGATCACTCTACTTATATCCAATTAATTTTAAATTGAATGTTCATATTTCGATAGAAACAAATTTGACAAGCTATAAATGATAACTTGATAAATGTAAGTGATTTACAGCATTAGCTCAATTGAAGTAATCCAAAAAAAACTCAACCGAACTACCAAATCTCTTTATAGTGATGTGCCATTACTAGAAGCTGCATAAATCTTCTTTTTTTGAGATACAAAATCCACTAGTCTTTGTTATTTTCAAAAGAAGGAGTACGCTAATAACCCTTTGCCTGTCTAAAAACACGATTTTAGTTTTGCTTGTCTGAGAAATTTTAGACCCAGAAGCAATGATGAACATGGTAGTATTTGAAAACACTTTTTGAGTTGAAATATTTCAATAGAAAGAAATTTTAACAAGTTCTGATAATTTGATATATGTAAGTGACTTACAGCATCAACTCAACTGAAGTTTTCAAAAAAAAAAAAAAAAACTCAACTGAACCACCAAATCTCTTTATAATGTGGCCCATTACCAGTAGCAACATAAATCTTCTCTTTTTAAACTACAAAATCCACTATGGAATCTTCGTTTTTTTTAAATAAGAGAGTACCTTATAACTCTTCGGCTGTCTAAAAACACGATTTTACTATAGCTTGTCCAAGAAATTTTAGTCCCAGAAGTAATGCCAAACATGGTAGTGTTTGCAAACACCATTTGACAAATGAATTTCTTCTTGGCTAACCTTTCCCAATGAAGTTGTACCACGAAGAAGTTTTTTTTTCAGAAGCTTCTCTATTAAGCAAATACATTTAGTACAAAAAGATGTGTTATCTGTAAGCTTCTAAATTCTATATCTGAGTGTTTCCAAATGTTACGCAAGACTAGAGAGCAGAAGCTAGCTTGGATATTATCATAGTTTGGTAACTTCATCAAGGGAATGTTGAAATGTATTTTCTTGTGATTTTCGGCATGCATAACTTGAGCATTGAGACACCATTTGAAATTTGACTATCATTTATACAGGTTGCAACTATGTCATTGTCCTTTTCTATTTACTACGAGAAAGATTGACTGATCATCCTTTTCTTTTTTATATTTACTAAGAAATCTTACATTTAAAATAAATGCCTACTTTTTATAATAAGATCCATAAATGAATAATTATTGTGGAAAATACCAAAAGTATCATCACTTGACTAAATCAAGCAAGAAAATAATAAAAACTGCATGAAGTTAAGAACTTCAAAACATCTATATTTAGTCACCATATTGGGAATGCCTTTTTGTTTTCTATATAACTTCATTCACTTGAAGTGAGTGTTATATTCTAAATTGTAAGGAAGTTGTTCCACAATGGTCTTATTGTGGGAATGATCTCAATGTTTGGGACCCACAACAAGATTTTTTTAAATGTCAGTTTCATTTAGTATTTTTTGCAATTTTCTATTATTTCTAAAAATACTTGTAAACATTTAAATTGATTTTCCAATTTTTTCCTTTTAAATTCAATTTTTTATGACCCCACTACATGTCTCTTAGGACTACAGTCCCTAACCGTATTGGAGCTTTTGTCTATTATCTTAAACTCCACCTGACTCATCGCAGGATAGGGGGCACAACAAAAATTGAATTAAAAACAGAAAAATGGAGAAAATAACCAAAATTTTTAATAAAATATTAAAGAACAACAAAAATTCCTTAAAATACTAAAAAGTGAAGTGGGAAAAAAAACTATTGTAGGCTTATTCCCAGAACAAGACTGTTGTGGAATAACTCATATTTTGATTACCAATGTAGTACGGTCAAAAAATATCTCCACCAATGTTCAAATCAAGGTAGTAACAACTATCTACCATTTCAAAAAATTACTTTCCCAGTAACATGTCCCAATTATATGAAAACATATATGTCAATGCTATTCTTTTTTCAGGTTAATGCTGCTACATATGATGTGTAAATTATAATTATAAAGATTTGATAAACTCAAATCACTCAATTAATGCAAACCAATAACCTCATTTGATACAGAAAGAAATACGTTAGATGTATTAGATACCATCTTTTACTTTTATAAAAAAACTCAAACAAAAATTGCAGTCAGGCAGCCCTAAATGCAAATATAGTAATTATCTCTGTAAGAGAAACAGAACAAAATCCACAGATTTTAATTGTTTTCGTTATGTTACAGATTGATTTCTGTACAAAGCATTTCACATAAGTCAAAGCAAACTTAGTGGTTAATTTCATTGAAAGAACAACAGCTCCGAGTTATAAAGAGTGTGGAGAATATCCGCACCTTCTGGGATCTCTAGTAAAGAAGGGATGTCGAAGGGCCTCCCTTGCTTTTAGACGCTGTGCAGGATCATAACGAAGAAGGCCTTGCAGCAGATCTATTAGATCTCCAGCAGAATGATCAACATGCTGCATTACAAGGTTCTGCAATGCAAAAATGTCTTGCATAATGCAACCCAAAAAACTGATTGAGGAAAAATCCTCTCTCAATAGCAGGTATTGCAAAAGCAAATAAAGTATGAATGCTTAACCATAGAAACCACTATACCTGGAGGCGAGGTAGTTTCCAAACAGCTTTCATGCTTTCCCTTGAGGCTGCACCTTCAGGCCAATCCAAGCGCATACCATGCCTAAAATACTTCTCTGCACGGCGTCTGCCAACAAAAATGAAAAAGAAAGTTACAAATCAATGCAAAGAAAACACTAAATGGGCACATAAATAAAACTGACACTTCCTAAATCTTACTCAGCTCTGCTCATCATGTGCTGGGGCAGTGGTCCCAGCACCCTCTCCATCATGGCTAAATGCTCCAAGTTTTCATGGGTTTGAAAAAGTGCTTCTCCCTTTAATTTAAAATGATAAAAAATAATCAGGACAGGATTTATTGAAAATGACCAGCATCCAGCCTTACACAACAAATAGTTTATTAATCTAATTCAAGAAATATGATACACTGGTTCTGAAGGAAATTCTGCAATCTTTACAAAAGCAGATGTTGAAAGTATCAAGGGTCCTTAACAACAGTTATACTTCCAATAAGGCAATTGATTTTATTATATAGAGATGTGTCAAATAATAAATTTCATTTCACCACAGAGAGATACCATGGTTCAGCTTATAATGGACTTCCTAGAAAACAGGCCTTATGTGCTGGACTGTAAACAAATTAAAAACTTCCAGGAAAAAACTAATTTGTATTAAAGACGTGTGGCTGTCTATGAGCTCCATGTTTTGTTGAACCCTCCTCTGTACTTGTCACAACCCCTTCCTCCAACACATCCACCAGTATCTTACCTCCTGGGTGGAACAATTGAGGGTTAAAATATAGCAAACTTCCACCAAGCCATGCATCTTATCTTACCTACCTTTCTTTTGTTGTTAAAACCATGTAAGTACGTAACTTGCTGAAAAATACCTTCTACAAGTATTCCCCCACTATTCAGTTCGAAACTTTGTAAGAACAATGTCTTTTTATCAAGGAAAAAGTTGTATTGTCTTTTTGAGAAATAAAAAAATTCATCTGTCAAAATGGTTTAATAGAACTCACAGAGCAAAGCTCAACAAGTATGCAGCCAACACTCCATATATCACAAGGATAATTCCACCCGAGTCCTTCAAAAGAAGCAAATAGAAAAGTTAGATTAACACCATAAGAGAATGACAGGTATTTTGCAATAAAGAGAGATTTGATTACCAAGAATGACCTCAGGAGCACGATAATGGCGTGTTGAAACTACGTAGCTATGGTCTTGATGTTCAAATGTTGTACTACCAAAGTCAATAAGTTTGATTGCACTGCACTTTGGGAGGTTCTTGAAATACAAGCAATCCTTTGAAAATCGTGGGAGAAACTTTATCATGATAATGGGAAAAGTGAGAAAATAAGAAAATTAGTTTGGTGTTGGTATAAGAAGTAAATGCCTCAAGAGGAGATAACAAAAAGAAGATAAAGAAATTCACATGGAATTTGAGTTAATGAGTACCTTGTAATCAGGAACCTTAATATATTCTTGTGACACAAGAAGTATATTTTCTGGCTTCAGGTCGGTATGAATGAGGCGCAATTCATGCATAACTGAAAAATTGAACCATTCAGTAAGAGAAATTCACATCCAAAAAAACTACAAATTTTTATCATAACAAAAAATAGTGTCATTCTACTAATTCACAATTTTGAATAATAAAAAAAGGTAATTAAAAAAAAGACCTAGTGATCATTTTTATAAGAAGCATTTAAGCATTCGAAAAATGAAATAAACAAATGGAGCAGACAATGCCCACACACATGCTACAGACTCCAAAAGTTGTCTGCCAAGCTCCCGAACTAAGTCAATAGGAAATGAACGATAGTTGTTTTTCCGTAGAAAATCATATAAACTCGGCCCAAGCTTCTCAAAGACCTGTTGAAACCATTTGAATCCATCCTCATTTTAATGGGCAGTGACGAAAACCACCGCCACCATAAATTAATCAAATTGCAAGTACCAAAGTATACTTACAATACAAATATGATTACGATAGTCAAACCAATTCCGTATTTGCACAAAACTGCAAGGAATAAAGCCACTTATGCGTATTTATCTCAATCACATTATAAAGAAGACTATCTACTAAGGATCTCACCAAACTTACCGTGTGCCCCCAACATCATGCTTAGCAAGCTTTTGGAGCACCTCAATTTCAATCATGGCGGCTTCTCTGTATTTTTGGATTGAACGGATAATTTTAATTGCCACAAGCTCTTTCTTTTCCACGTCACAGCACTCCAAAACTTGCCCAAATGTCCCTGCAGGAGGTTCAACAAGTGATGAAAATAAAATTTATTATCAGCAAGAAAAGAAACAATTTCTGTCTGAATTTTCAATGTTGTGTAGGGCCTTTTATCAAAGTAAAAGCCATCCAACTTGATTACAAAAAATTTCCATATTAGACATGAAAAACTAACCTTCACCCATTTTGCTGAGTATCTTGTCTGAAATATTAAAGAAAATTAGCATCAGACCATAAGAATAACATCATAGATTCAAGAAACATTGAAAGAAAAAAAATTGATGTATCAGACAGTCATAAAAACTATGCATCTAGATGCTTAAAACAAGTTAAGCTCTTATGAAGAAAAAAGGTAAAGAAAAATATCGAGATCGTTTACCAGTCTAAAAGCAACATTAGGTTGAGCCAAATGATTGGGTATAGTGAAAGCTTAGTAAAATGCTAAAAGTGTCACTTAGGTAGTGTTTGGTAATGATTTTTGATTTCCAGAATTTTTTTAAAAACCAACTTATGCGGGTTTTTTTTGTTGTAGACAGCTTATGAGATAAATGAAGAATCATGTTTGGTTGCATTACAAAATAAGTGCTTATTTTTTGTCTAAAATGACTAAGTTACCTTTCATATCCTCCTCTCTCCATCTCCTCCTCATCGGCATCACCTTTTCCTCCCTCTCCTCCTCCTCCTCCTCCTCCTCCTCCTCTTCCTTCCTCTTTCCTTCCTGAAAATCTCCTACTTCCTCCCTCCCTGTCGGCGTCACAACTTCTTGTTCTTCTTCTCCTCAACCCCCATCTCTCCTCCTCGTTTGCCCCTGTCTCTCCTCCTAGTCCCCGCCTCCTTCGCCGCCAACTCCTCAACCACATCACCTATCCCCTTGAGAACCCCATCTCCTCGTCTGCCTGCATCTTTCCACCTCCTCCTCCTCCCAAACTGGAACACGATCTCCTCCTCCGCCGCCTTCTCTCCTCCTCCTCCTCCTCCTCCTCCACCCCCCAGTTCACCACCTACATCAACTTCACCCATCCCACCACCACCACTACCACGCCGTGGACCTCTTGCTCCTCTGCTGCCCCGCCCGTCGACTTGTCCTCCCTCCGATCTTAGCTCGAGATCGAGCTTAAGTCAATGGTGCTGCACGAGGTCTGGCTCGAGAGTATTCGCAGGAATGACATCTTTGACACACTCAATAGGCGACACAGGATCCAAGCCATGCTCTAACAGGTCGTTGGGAGTGGGAGTGGTGGGAAGAGGGAGAGGAAGAAGAAGAGGAATAAAAAAAGAACTCATATGTAATATTACATTTTCAACGAGGACAAGATAGGAAATAAATGAAAAAAGATCCACCATTTTTAAAAAGCTGCCTCCCATAACCTTTTTTTTCAATGTTTTTGATAAGTTTTACACATGACAAAAAGTTGGTGTTTTTGAATAAACGGCCTTTTTTTCGTACATTTGGTTCAACTGTCTCCATAAGCGATTATTTCTAATAAACTGTATAAAATAATCATTACCAAGTGCTACCTTAATGACAATTAGAAGAAAAAAAAGAAGCAAACAAATAAGCAATCACGTTACAAGAATGTGGGGGTCCACATGTACATAGCCTTAACACCCACCCTATCCCACCCAAAAAAAAAATCATGTGTAAAGAGGTTTGTTTCCATAAAATATAGCAAACAAACCCACTATAGGAAACTAGTGATTACTAAGGAATACAAGAGGAAAGAGTTTCAGACATGAGACCATAGAAAACAGTAACTATGTAACTAACAAAAAAGGGGATTCCTTTCTTTTAAAGTCAAATAGATAAGCAAAATAGGGTAAAACATAAACTGTCAAGTAGGATATTATGTCCACAACATATAGAAATTAATAAAACTGAGAGCAATTACATCTAGACGTTAGATTGTCCCCAACAGCAAAGACATAGTGGCCATCTTTATCATCCTCTCTCCATGGAGGGGATATATTTCGAGGCACTCCTGCACTGTAATACATGGAAGCATATCCAGGGTTCATGACAGCACCATTGATGACTTCTTGTCCACAGTAAAGTGACGCAGGTCCCTGCATGAAGCCAATTTAAAGGTACTCTTACCGTTAATAGGAATAAAAGAGTTACTTATAAAAGCACGAGATTTATTAATCAGGAATACCTGAACCTATGAACAAAATTTTCACAGCATGTGAACACCTCCACAAATAGATCTTCCCAATTTCAGGGTAAATAAAAAGAAAATCTTTCATTTAAAAAAGGGACAAAATCTCCACATGCATTTCAACAAAAAAAAATCCACAACGTTTGTCAACAATATTCAATTTCAAATATGAAGGAACTAAGTATTGGTGATGGATCTACAACGAGAAAACAAGATCGGAGACATGAGTATAAGCCAAGAAGAAAACACGCAGAACCATAAAATAAAAGAAAAGTCTTACAAAAATCGAAATTCTGGGGAAGGAAAAACCAAACCTTTAGGGGCGGGAGAGGCGGAGGCACGTCCCAGGCCATCCTCGGCCTCTTCCTTGGTCTCTTGTCCAACAAACCCCCGTGCGGGTACTCCGTGATCCACTGCGTCTCCATCCTTCTCCGACTTCGCTTCCTCTTCTCCTCCTACCAAACAATAAAAATCCCCTAATTGCAACCTATAATTACTTGATCGGAAGAAAACATAGATCCCAATCGAACACGGGACGATCTGACAGAAGAAACGACGTCGAGAACCCTCATCGCCTACTTCTAAATCGGATTTAAGGAAACCCTAGTTCTTCTTCTCCGGCTCCTGTCCTCTTCTGTTCGTTTTAGATCACCCACCTATCAGCGAAGCGTAGGAGGAGAGACGGGGATGCGGATGCCAACCGTGGTTACGCTTTCAACGCTTTGTTATAGGGAAAGGCCTTAACTGAGGTTAAGCCTTCTGTGTTTTTTTTTGGGGGTGGTGGCGCCGTGGCGGGCGGATTTTGACCGGCCCGGACCGGTTCAGTGGCGAACCGTTTTAAGCTCCTCTTTGGGTTCGCCCATGTGGACACCCCGTACCCGCACATGAAATGAACATGTGGATGTCGGACCCCTCACATGCACGCGGGAAGGGTTCGGAGGAGGGAAATTATTTATTTTTTTAACGGTCCGCCAACAATTGATAAATTTCACCTCAGTTTGGAACTTAGGTAATTTCAGAAATTATGACAGACTTATAATTATAATTTCATTTAATAAGTCTAAAAGTGGAATAAAAGTAGAATGATAATTCTTATTTTGATTTACTTATTTCAGAATAACTATTCTGCAATAAGAGTGGAATAAAGTTATTCTACGAAGTTATTTTAATACATGTATGTATACAGTATATTTATTTTTTGTTTAAAAATTAATACATATATAATATAATGTATACATATTTTAAATTAGATATATATATTAATAATCAAGTTGATTATTATTAATTTACATATTTTCTACTTATTGTAACAATTATTCTTATGGTTATTTCAATTTTCATTCAAATCAGAATATCTTCTTATACACACTTTTTTATCTTTAAAGAAAATTACTTCCAAATTGAATATTAATACTATAAGAATACTAATACCACTTTCTACTTATTCTTATTTTTTTATTCTACATCTAAAGTAAAGTGTTCGTGTTCACTTGGTTGAATTTGAATGCACTACCCTTTATATGGTTAGCTGAAAAAAATATTCACGAATAAGCTAAATTCCGCACGAAGTTGATAACATGATTAAAAGAAAATATAGGCGTTTGAAAGCAACACTTCCCTTTCGCGTGAAATTCATTATAAGAGTTCTACTAGCTCAAGTATGATCCTTAATATATTGTATATTCTTTAATAATAATAAAAATCAAAGTAGGACAAACCTTGACTAGTAATACGTTTCAAACATTTAGATAACAGATTGTGGATGGGTTAACAAGTGAATATATAGTAACTTGAAAAATCCTTGTAATAAATCAAATTATATACAAACATTGTATATTATTAAATATGTAAGAATTATCTAAAAAATATTCTAAATATTAAATGTGTAAAAACTAATAAAATAAGAATAAATAACTAATAATAGTTAATTGAAAATTTCTAAAAATACAAGAACTTGACAACGACATATGTAAAACGTACTAAACATCAAGTTTAAAATATTATGAAGATAGATCTAAAATTCATTTTAAATTTATAAATTTGCCAAAGAATTTCTTATTTTAACGAATTAAATAGTACAATCAATCCATGACCTAAAACGTTAAGTGTTTTGGATTAATGGATTTGATTTTTCAATACATATTTTAGAATAACAGGTCAAGTTCAACAAGTTAATGCGTTTAATTGACAACATGTTCTTTATTTTTTCATGACTTTCTCAAAATACAGAAACTCAATTTCCTTTACTTTCCCTCCAAAACAAGCCAAAGTTAAGTAGACTAGCGAAGTAGTATTTTGTTCCTATAGAAAATTAGTCAATATATTTAACAAATGAGATATCAACATAATTTTTTTAACTACAATTAGTTATTTTGAACTTTTCTAAGAATTACTATCTAATTTTTAGCAAAATATATGATTTATATAAAATCCATTTCATATTAAATCTATTAATGAATATAAAAGTTTTTTTTAATTTAAAAATTACACTTCCAAGGCTTCACTTCTAGGAACCAATGAAATTTTTTTTAATATTTAAAAATTACACTTCCAAGGCTTCACTTCTGGAAACCAATCATTGAAAACTACACATTTGAGAACAAGAACTTTAGAAACTACACTTACGAAAACTAGAGTTCCCTCATTTTCAAGTTTTCCTCGCAACCAATTCCGCATCACCACCGACCACAAGCCCACAACAATAATCTATTGTAAATAAAACGCTACCACCTGCCGACAACCTCTCTTGCTTAGAAACAAGGTTGGGGGTTCCTCGCAAGGACAAAAGTTATTTTCGGGGGAGTCAAAAGATTCCGTTCCTAAATAATTGCTCTTGTAGCCTCCAAACAGAACTATGGCATCAATTATCCTCACATGACATTATGAGATTCCGTTCTAACAATAATTCCCATAAGGTAGATCAACAGTTTAAAAAAAAAGGAACATTTTTAGACGTGACACTCAAAACTATTGTCCTGATTGACATGTTCCCCAGCCTTTGGTCTTCTATATAACTCAAGGCCATAATCTCGCAATATGACATGACTACCCAACCTCGCATCTCATCCAAGGACCATTGATATCCATCCCATCTTAGGATTAGCACGAAAGGAAACTTCAGCAGCCTCCAACCAGTTTAGAATATGAAACTATTATCTCCATTGTATAGAGGTCAGTTTGAGAACCCTTCAAGTCTAACCAGCGACATCCTAGTTTTTTTTCAGACGTCATATCCCGTGCAAGAGCCACATTACCCTCATTTGTGTTAGGAGTTGAACTCAGCGGTTACATTTTGGTTTTCATCACTCTGTCTTCCTGTATCTTGATCCTCAATGACTGACAATTTCCCATCCATACAGCCTGGTTCACTTCCGCAAATTGAAGGCTGACAATCAACAACTCCATTTGCAACAAAGTCTGTGCTACTGCCAACATCTACGTTAGGCAAGACCACCAAATTCTGGGCCGTTGCTCCAGGCTTCAATTCAATCTGGATGTTCGCAACATGGCCAGCGATTAGATTTGAATTCTCTCCAACACCCAGGTTCACTATAACCCCTTGACAGGCATTGCTATTATCACAGGAGGCAGTATTGTCGTTGGTATCATGGTCAACCATATCATTTTCACGATCAGACAGATCCAAATTAACCAGACTCACCTGATCTTCACCAATACAACCATCAATTTCAATTGGCTCTGGGGCACTTGCCTTGTCTTGGTAAGAAAAGCTATCAACGATTGGCTGTTCCATCCCTTCAACCTCACCTTTCAACAATGCAGAGGCAGCGGTACTAGAGCCAGTTAGGGAGCTCTTACTGTCACTATTTTCACGTGCATTGTCATTCAAAGGGTTTGCAGACCTTAACTCTCCTGCTAAATTCTGAGAAAGTGGCCTCTGCAATACATCGGTGGCAGGAGCAACCTGCAAAAAAGGCTTGCTAGAGCTGCATGCTGCATGTTGGTTTCCAGGACCAGAAACACTTGGTGGCGTGCCTGGGTTCAAAGATGAAGCCATACGGCTTTGAGCAGTATTAGGGGGACGGGGTGTTAATGTGATGGTGGATGGTGATGATTTGGTAACTGGTGCCTGTGATATTGGAAATGCACCCACATGTCTAATATGGACAGCATTTTTAGATTGAGCAGCTTTGAGCAGAGATGCTGCAGTGGATGGGTTAGCAATACGTCCACCAGCAGCAAAAGCAGCCTTTTGTATTAAGGGATTTGGACCTGTCGAAAGTTTTATAGAAGATGGAGGCTTTGTTTGAGCTGTCCGGGACTTGTTTACAGCAGGCAGTACCCCTTTCTGGGAGGTTGTCTGTTGCAGAGCTTGTTGAGATTGACTTGGAGCCTTCTGGGTAAAAACAGGTGATGCCTCAGATGGAGTGGCTGGGAATGAAGAGCTGGCTGGAGTGTTTGATTGGATGGTACCTGAGCCCAAAGGCTATCTTAGCGAAATGGAGAAGCCAGATAAAAATATGGAAAAGGAAATTTTTCTAAAAAAGCATAGAAGTTTAAATAGCAATTAAGATAATTATGGAAACCTGAACCTATAGCCGACAAGCTTCCAATCATAGGCATATTGAGAGCCATAGAAATTGCTTGACGAGCTGATAACTGTGCCTCAGAAAGAGTTGAATTATTGGCGTTGCCACTGGTTCCAGCAGTAGATTTTCCCCAGTTTTTTCTGAGAATAGACCACCGCTAAAGAAAAAGATATTATTGGCGTAAACAAGGTAATGGTAAGAAAGAAAGGAATTCTAAGAAATGAATTTTTACAAAACTTACAATGAACTCAATTGAATAGGAACATGTGAATCTTACTCTGAACACTTATAATAGATACCAATGTAAGTTTGAGTAAAGTTAGCTTGAGGCAGGGTTAATTCTGCATTTCTGTTGTAGTTCCAATATCTAGAACCTCCATGAAGTGTAAGTCTTTAAGGGGATTCCATGGACTTGAAACAAGAATTGTGTTGTCACCATAAAATGATAACTTCAAGTAAAATTCCAGGACAACTAACATGAAGAGATGATTCAATCCAAACACTAATATGACAAACTTTTTCATCAGCAGCACAGTACTATTCTACAACTAAAACAAATCATCTGGATATTAAAATATAATAATAGATAAATGACAATAAATATGGGTGCCCAAAATCATCTTATTATTATAATAAGCGAGGACACGCTTCCTCAAAATGAGAGATAAAGAAAGAACTCTCTTCTACGCTTACGGTTTTTTTTAATTTATTTATTATCTTTTCAAATTTTGAATTCCTCCAATACAACATTGTCCAACTTTCTCAAGTTCTTCCTTTTGTTTTATTAATTAGTGTTAATTTTCCTTCACTCTATCCTACATTTCTCTCTTTCTCCCTCTCTCTCTACACATGGAAAACTTCCATGTATAGAGAGATAAAGAAAGTATTTTTCCTTTTATTCTTTTAGTTACATTATTTCCTAATTTTCCTCATCTGTCTCTCTTTATGTGTGTATGAATAAGTGGAAAACTTTCATCCATGCTTTTTATAAATAAGAAAACTATAGAAAGAGTGTGAGAGAGAAAAGGTTTTTCCTTTTTAATGATGAATATTTTCTAATTTCCTTCCTTTATCAAGGTCTCTCAATAAAGTAATAATAGAAGAAAAATTAAATGGATCAATTATTTTTTTCATGTATCTTGTATTTACATATCTTATTAAAAAAGTTATTTTGTATACTTAATCATTTTTATATTCATAAAACAAATACTATTATACTAAGGACAAGGTTCCTCAAAACATTAAGAGGCAAGGAAAGAACTTTCTTCAGCACTCATGTTTTTTTGAATTTATTTATTAACATTTCAAATTTTGAATTCCTCCATTATGTATAGCTTTCTCAAGTTCTTCCTTCTATTCTATTAATTATTCCTAATTTTCCTCCACTTTATACCATGCCACTTACTATCTTTTTTTTCTCTCTCTTTCTCTTTCTCTTTGTGGAAAGCTTCCACTTATTGCTTTTAATAAACCACAAAAAAAAGAGATAAAGAGAAAGTTTTCATTTTATTCTTTAAGATACATTGTTTCCTAATTTTCTCTATCGCTTGTCTCTCTTTATATGTGTATAAATAGGTGAAGCTTTGCTTTTATAAATAAGAAAAACATAGAAAGAGCGAGAGAGAGCGAAGGTTTTTGCTTGTTAATGATGATTGTTTTCTAATTTCTGTCCACCAATTAAATAATAGAAAAAAATTTGAATGAGTCAAATAAGTTATCCTTTTTAACTTACTTACCTATTTAGACATTGCATATCTTATTAAAAAGGACTTTCTGTATACTTGGTCATTTTTATATTCATATAGTAATTTGTAATAAATTTAAAACCATATTTTTATCACAATCAAAATACATATGTGTGCATATTTATGATTTATAATTTTTCTTTAGATTGCAATCACTATTACATTAAAATTTTACTATTTTAAACATTATTTATGGAGAACACAAAGAATAAAAATTCCATATCTCAATGTTTGCTCTTCTTTTTTCGTGAATTATGGATTTACTAGAATTTTTTCCCATAAGATTGTAAAACATTCACTTATTGATGTGTATTTTTAGATCCATTTTTATAAAAACGTTATAAATGTTAATAGATTGTTTTTGAATAAAAACCAAATTCTTTCTACATTTTTATGAATGAAATACTCTTATTCCGAGTTTTCTTATCATATCAAATATGTCAGCATGAAAAGTACTTAGCTATTGTTAACATTTTTACCTTTTTTATTTTTAAATTTCACGATTTATAAAAAGAATGCAATCGATATTTCTTACTTATAGTCTAGATTGAGGATTATATAGAATAATATTAGACAAGAGATATGACATTAAATTAAATTAGAAATAGAAGTTTAAACAAGAAACTTACAAATAACAGTTAAATCTTACACAAACAATAATCTCATGGAAGCGAATACTTTGTTTCATACTTTGTATTACATTTTAGAATCCGAAATATTATCATTAAGTTGTATAATTTTTTATATTTTAGTTATTTTAAAAATATTTTTATATGTTTGTGATATCCAAAATTTGTTGTGCATGTAAACTTAATTATATTTCACTTTTTTCTTTGCATTTCACTTGGACTACCCTATAGGCCTTCCATAATTATGTATATAAGTAGAATACCTGAGACAGCTGTGAGGCAGTTCTTTCATGCTTGAAATCTTCCTTCAGAATGTTTTGCCAATTTCCTTCACCACACTTCTGTACAGCTGCAATCAGCTCCATATCTTCCTCTTTAGTCCACAATTTACGCTTCTTTTTTCCAGGCTGTCTTGAACTTGTAGGTCCATTTCCTTCTAATCCGTCTGCTGATGTTACGGAAGGCAGAGGCTGTTTATGGACTGACACTGGGATGGTAATGTTCAAACCATGAATAGAACGTGCACTTTCTTGTCTATCGAAAGGGTCCGGTGCTTGCCCATTTGGTATGTTAATGGTCAATGGAGCTTCTACGGTTGGCCGGTTTGGTGTACTAGGATCATTTGGCAAGCCTGAAGACATTAGAACCTGTACATTTAATCATCAAAATCACTGTTCCATGATACATACATCCACATAAACAAATTCTTTTAGTGTCACAAGCAACAACCAGAAGACACCATATAAACAAATGTAGCCAACAACCAGAAGACACCATATAAACAAATGTAGCCAATAAAAGATGCCACGGAATATAAATTAGTTAAAGGCACGGATACCAACATAAACAGCTGATTTCATAGAACTCTGCTATCACTATATAATGGAGGCTGATCACTACTGAAAAATGTTGTTGAAAACAGTTTGGTTTCTTGGTGCAATCATGTTGTTTGATCATCTCAATGTGCATGTCTCTTTTTTTTCTTGATGAACAATGTGGCACGCTCACTAATCATGTTGCATCAATATGATTACATTTATAAGTGAATGATATTCATGTTGAACATATGGACCTGACTATTAGTCCTCACAGATCATGGTCTACCTCTGTGTAAAGCTACACATGAAACCCACATTTTTGGACCATTGAAAAGGGTCAGGGAAAACAAAAAAAGGGAAAATATGATAAATTAAGATGGATATAGAATATAATAATAGGAATCAAAGAAAGTTCTATATGGTGCACAAAGCTTCCACCCTATCTAACAGGCAAACAACATCAAGGTGGCAACTAACTTCAAGAGTAGCACTGTATACGGTATGTTAAATTATAGTGTAGACTCATTATGTAAGAGTAGACAAATGGAGCCAGCTACTTAAAATAGAAAGTATCTAATATAAATACATATAATTTTACCTTTACACATGCTGCAGCCTCTGCAGATGCTTCAGTACTAACAGCAGGAAAAGCTTCCAACTCAAATTCCAGGTCACTATCATCATCCTGTAAAGCACCATCAGTTGAAGTGAACAGCTCATATGATTATACAAATTCGTAAATATTCTAGGAAATATATGCAACAGGTCAATGTCTTAAGATAATAACCCTGGTAAAAACAAGCATATGCTTTTCTTTTCTTTTTGTAGCAGGGGGTGGGTGGGTGGGAGGGGTGGTGGTGGTGGTAGTGGTGCTGGCATGCCGGAGTAGTTTGAGATTCTTAAGAAACTTCAAATTCTAATCTGGCCATGTGGACTTTTTGGGGGACTTCAAAGTAACGTGTTTCATGGGGACAATTTTTGAAGGAATTCAAAGTGACAGCATAGAGACTTTTTTCATGGAACTTTAGAGTGGCACATTAGTCAATGTTCCAATAACAGTCCATGAGCTTTGCTCTCAAGTACTTCAAGGGACTTTCCAGCATACTTATTGAGGTGGGTGCTTAGGCAACAAACACTATAACATCTTGGCCATTTTAACACCTAGGGTTTCTTTTAATTATCTAGATCCGGATATATATTTTAGGAATATAAATGAGGATTTCAAATATAAATAGGGCTTATATTCTCTTACATTTTTATTTTGTTTCATTAAGACTAATTAAAAGTTTAAAACTTCATTGTTTTTAACTTATTTAGATGTTAATGTGTGTTTCTATTGATGCTTTGATCTTAATGTTATAATATTTTATTGTTATCTTGTCATTTCTTATATATTTCAATGCTATCTGGTCATAAATACTACATTACTTTTGTGGATGAATATTCAAGTGTCTTGGAATTATATTTTGAAGGTATCGTTGTTTTCATCCCCCATACAGAAATATTTTGTATGTACTGATGTAACATTTTTTGAGTCTCAACCCTACTTTAGGACTCCTCAGGATGATATGTATGCTTCTTTGCCATCTCCTATCACTCCGTTGAAAATAATCCAATGGTTGTGAAATAATAAATGCTACGTCTAATGCAAGCATATCGTCATCGTTAGCGACCACTGCAACCTCCTTCATCAGAATCTTCCTCAGCTACAATTGCAAATCAACCCAATTTTGACTTAAGTTTACCTATTACACTACGAAAATGTAAAAGAACTTCCACAACTCATCCTATTTTTCATTTTGTTAATTATGATCACCTTGGTCCATCTTTTCGTAGTTTTGCCTTGTCCATTTCCTCCAAGTCTTTCTCCAAGAACTACCGCAAGACATTACTTATATTACATTAGAAAACAACAATAGATGAAGAAATAGAAACATTAACGTCACATAGCACGTAGGAGTTAGTGACGTATCCTATAAGAATAAGCATAATTACTTGCAGATGGATATACACTGTGAAACACAAAGCAGACGGTTCAGTTAATTGATACAAGGCACATCTAGTTGCTCGTGGCTTCACACAGACATATAGTATTGATGATGCCAAAACGTTTTCTCCAATGACCCGTTTCTAACTCCATTCGTGTCCTTTTTATTTATTGCAATCAATAAGTTTTGAGAGCACTACCAATTGGATGCAAAAAGTACCTTAATATATAGCGTTTTGATAGATTAGGTACTCATAGAACAACTTCTAGGATATGTTGCTCGAGAGGAGGAATATGTAAGCTTAGGAAGGCAGAATATGCTATCAAGTAAAATACACAAACATAATTTGAGAAATTTAGCAACATGATCATGGATGGTGGTTTTCAGAGGTATGTTATAGATCATTCGATCTTTTACAAGAAAACCAATAGTAAATGTGTGATTCTCGTCGTATATATGGATGATATTTTGTTGACAAGGAGTGATTTGACAACCATTGCAGAGACCAAGAAATATTTCAAGATACATTTTATCACCAAAGATATTAGTAAGCCAAAGTATTTTATGTGCATTAAATTTTTATATTCCAAAGGCAAAATAACATTATCTCAGAAAAAGTATACACTAAACTTAAAGGCTCAAAGCTTGATTTTCCAATGCAAACTCCTATGTGATGCACTGCGACAATCAAGGTACCATCTACTTAGCCAATAATCCCACATGTTATAAACAAATAAAACATATTGAGGTGGACTGTCATTACGTCCGAGACATGGTAATGCGATGCATTATTTCTACACCTTACACTCAATCTTCCTGTAGAAAATGACTTGAATATGCTCTGAAAGAAATAAAAAAAAATATATTTCAGTTTAAAAGCCCTGTTCCAAGTCGAGGGTCTTCACCCACACCTCCTGCTCGTGGAAGGAAGCCCCCGCGCCTGCTCCGATCCGTTGCCTCTTCTCCTGCCGCTGCGCCTGCTCCGATCTGCGCAGGGAACTGCGCGCCTCTTCTCCAGCCGCCGCGCCTGCTCCGATGCGTCGCAGGGAACCGCACGCTTCTTCCCCTGCCGCCGCGCCTGCTCCGATCTGTGCAGGAAACCGCGTGCCTCTTCTCCAGCCATCGTGCCAGCTCAGATGCGTCGCAGGGAACCGCGCGCCTCCTCCCCTGCCGCTGCGCCTGCTCCGAGCCGCGCACCTCTTCTCCTGCAGTCGCGCCTGCTCGCGGGAAGCTTGGACGCAGGGAGCCGTCGAGCTCTCCTTTTGCTCGTGCCTGCTCCTCGTCCGACGCGTCCGCTCCGCACGTGGATGCATCTGCGCATTCTCCCTCCTCCAGTGCTATATAAGGAGGAGGCAGGGACAGTGTTTCAGTGTGCAGAAAATGGGGAAGATACCATTTTCTTCTGTTCTCTATTTTTTGGGGTTTCATATCATCTGGTTCTAGTAAAATCTCTGTGAGTACGAGTTGTACTCTTGGTCTGAGTTTGTATTCTTCTGAAGAATAGTGAAACCTATCTGCCCTGCCTGTGGACGTAGCCCTTTCTTGGGTGAACCACGTAAATTTGCGTGTTTGTTTTATTTCTGTTCTTCTTCATTTCATTTTATTTTCTTGTTTAACTAATCCTTAAACTTAACAAGTAGTATCAGAGCCAGGTTGAGTTTTTGTTTTAGTTAACAGAAAATACCATGTCTTCACATACTGTTAAGGTGGAGAAATTTACCAGGAAGAACAGCTTCAGCTTATGGCAAATCAAAATGAGGGCGCTCCTTAAACAACAGAGAATCTGGACTCCGTTGCTGAAGGAAAAACCAGTTGGGGTCAATAATGCCGAGTTAACAGCGCAAGAAGAAAAAACGCATTCAACAATATTACTTTGTCTTTCAGATGAGGTAATAATCGAGGTTGCAGATGAAGAAACTGCTGCTGGATTATGGTTAAAGTTGGAAAGTCTATACATGACTAAATCTTTAACCAATAAGCTTCTTCTCAAGCAACGTTTATTCTCCCTCAAGATGAAGGAAGGTACGCTTCTCAAAGAGCATCTTAATAATCTTAATACTATTCTTATGGAGCTAAGAAGTATTGAGGTAAAGGTTGATGATGAAGATGCCGCTCTGTTATTGTTAGTATCATTACCTCAATCTTTTGAAAATTTTGTCCAATACTTTGTGATTGGAAAAGATTCAATTTCTTTAGAAGAAGTGAGAGCCAGTCTCCATACAAGAGAATTGCGGCATCTAATTTCAACTTCAGGTGGAGAAATGACGGGCCTTTCTACCACGTTTGACAAAAATCGTGGTCGGTCAAATTCAAGAAGTTTTGACAAGAAAGGAAAGAAGAAAGGCAAATCTCAAGGTAAAGTAAATCCTAGAGATATATGTAATTACTGTAAGGAACCGGGGCATTGGAAAAATAATTGCCCTAAAAAGAAGTCAAAAATACCTTCAGCCTCTACAGCACAGGAAGAGATTGCCTCTGAAGTCGATGTTGGCTTTACTGTCTCTGATTCTTCTCTTTCTTCTAATCAGTGGATTCTTGATTCGGAGGCATCACACCATATGACCGCAAATCGAGAATGGTTTTCATCTTATAAATCTGTTAATGGAGGTACTGTTACTGTAGTCAATGATGCACAATGTAAAGTCGTTGGTATTGGATCCGTGAGGATTCAAATGTATGACGGGATGGTGAGAACTATCTCTGAAGTACGTCATGTTCCGGATCTTGGGAAGAATCTTATCTCCTTAATTACTCTTGATGATAAGGATTTCTATTACAAAGGAGGATGTAGAGTTCTTCAGGTAAGCAAAGGATCACTTATAGTGATGAAAGGACTCAAGCAAGGACCGCTGTATATCCTTGAGGGCTCAACAGAAGTTCAAACTGCTGCTGTAATATCCTCAACTAAGCCACTCTACAAATCTAAGATATGACATATGCGTCTTGCTCACTTAAGTGAGAAAGGAATGCAAACTCTACAACGCCAAGGTCTCTTATAGAAGGACTCAAGAATATCAATCTTGACTTTTGTGAGCATTGTGTCTTTGGTAAGCAGAAAAGAGTCAAGTTTGGTCCAACTGAAAGGAATACGAAGGGCAAACTTGACTATATTCATTCCGACTGTTGGGGACCAACAAGAACACCTTCTTTGGGAAATTCTAGATTCTTCTTA